>CM069908.1:92052328-92338826 GCA_036172215.1 Camellia granthamiana | reverse complement strand
CATGCATTGTGTATACCATTTCAGTTCATAGCATTACGTATGCTAGGTTGCATGATAGAGCATTGTGTATGCCATGTCACATCGAGCATTGCGTATGTCATTTCATAGCATTGCGTAGGCTAGGTTGTATGTTAGTCGCATCATGCATGCCATCTCATCCGCATCGTGTTTGGGATAGGAGTTAGCCCGAGCACGGGAAACGAGGGACGTTTCGTACTTCGAGTGACGGAATGTGTCTCAATTCCCAGTCACCGACACTCTGGATTAACCATGATGGAGTCTCAGTCTTGTTGTGTTTATATGTGCATTCATTTCATATTGAGTCGTGCAATTCGACTCCTCGGCCATCATGCATCGAGATACATGATTGGTGGCACGAGGATCGAGGTGTGCATACATATGTGAAAATACATTGCCATGCCCCTTTCTTGCTCTCTGTTGCAGCAAATTAGAAACCGGCAGTCTTTTGGAGCTTCGTGCAATATTCCGGGTTTAATTGTAAACAGAGGTTAATTGGGGCATCGCAATGGATTTCCGCGTGAAACAACTCAAGCATGCATCATCCATCATCCGGAGCAGAGCTGAGGCAGTCCATAGGCTTGCATGATAATTTACTGCTTTCCTAGATTAATTTGTTAATTAATTAGGGTTTTGTACTTATTCGGACTGTATTATTTATTTGGGACTGTATTATTTATTCGGACCCTCCGAGCGAGGGCACAATTGTAATAAGTGTGCGTGCGTGTGATGTATGTCTTCCAACCCCACGTCCTTCTCCCTTTTATTTACCAGCTTATGATGGTTAGAATAGGGCATGTTTCAATTAGCATACAGTATGATAGCATGTTTGCATTCATTCATCTGTTTTGCATGCACCGGGCTCGGCGCATCATACTCACTGCATTGTATTTCAATTCCAAGTTAAATACATGTTAGCTGTAGCATTCCATATGCCATGTTTAGAATAGCCAAGCCTATCTTAGTTGCATTACTGCATGTGTTGCATTAGACATTTCCGTATAGTTAGGATCATGCATGGATTTCTAACATAGTTTCTGTTTTGGCTTGGAGTACTCGGTAAGTTTTTACGCTTCAGCATCCTTGCATGTGTATGAGTGACTGCCATGATAGCATGCTTACCATGAGGCTATGTGCTTACGTGATATAACTGCCTGAATGCCTGTGGGTGAAGGTTGGGTTATTTGGATTGGAACAATTCATTGACTGTGAGTTTTAAGCCCACTAGATAGTGGCAAAACCATCTTTTCTAAGCCCTCCCGAGGGTGGCAAAATCTGCATTTTAAGCCTACTTGCGAGTAGCAAACCATTTTCAAAACAAACATGAAATATTTCGTTCCAATTCAGGCGACCCAGTCTATACTTGTATGCTGTGCGCATCACGTAGTAAATCTAGGCTAATAACCGGAATAAGAACGCATAATGTTTTCAAAACTTGGTATCATGGTTAGTAGAGGCCGATCTTTGATCGGGCAAGCGGGGGTGCTCACGAAGTGACCTTCCCCAGTTGTACCCAAGTTCCCGAGCTGAGGCAACTTTGGTGATGACGGACACATGGCCTTAGGCAACGAGTCAGGGTTTCCTAAATTTTCCAAAATAAAATATTTAGGTGGTGACTCTGTATCTGGCAAAGCAGTCCATGTTTGGCACTTCTTTCAAAAATCTGTTTTCTCAAAATGATTTGCCGGATTTGGACTCTTTGGTTCAGATTGAGAACCGTGACAATTTGAGTCCGAACTGTAGTGAGCCCAAAATGAACAGAACGGGACTCATCCTCCCGGGGCATTCGGGGACGTCTACAGTGGGGATTTAGAGCTCTTCTTTATGAAGAAATCAAACATTTGCATAGCACAACTTTCATCATCGAGTGATCAATCGGTGGGGCCTAAGGCTTAAGGTCGGTCAAAAATGGGGTGTCTACAGCTACACAATTATGAGTTTGTGGTTCCTAGTAGTGAACAGATTACTGATCACATGCCAAGACATAATGGTTCCTAGTAGTGGAGAGACTAGTGATCATATGTTAAGACATAATGATTCCTAGTAATGAAAGAGTCTATTGATCTTATGTCAAGACGTTGTGATTCCTAGTAGTAAAGTGACTACTAATCACAGGTTAAAACATTGTGATTCCTAATAATGGAAAGTCTACTGACTACATGCTGAGAAATTAGTGATTCCTAATGATAAGACTGCTGGCCGTGTAATGAAGTTCTGAATAGTAGACTATTGAACATTGGATTTGTGTATTTTAATAGTAAGACTATTGGCTTCAGAGTGATAGGTTGGACCAAATATGTTTGGGTGCCTAATTCGATTGATGACAGTCTGAGAATGTATTTATTGTGATATGATTTTGAGAGTTTTATAATCATTGTGACACAATGAATTGGTTAATGACCTTGTATGAATTTTTGGAAAAGGCCAAAAGCCTTTGTATAAATTCTACAAATGTGACAGTGTCGTGCAAAAGTGGCGGTGCCCACACCCAAGCGGGTTCAGATAGGACCGAAGTTAGTGGATTGTATATTCATTAGCTATGCACATAATAGAAGTGCATGTCGATTTCTTGTGTTTAAATCTACTATTCTAGATATATACAAGAATACTATAATGGAATCAAGAAATGTATCTTTCTTTGAAGATGTATTTCCTTATCGTCTCCAAGAAGGGGTTCAGAGTTTCATGAAAGAAGTTGAAGATGACTATGATCACATAGATGATCACATGGATGATCACGTCAATGATCAAGTCGATGACCAAGTTGAGCAAGTAGATGAGCCAAGAAGGAGTAAAAGGGCTAGGACCACAAAGTCTTTTGGTCCGAATTTATTGACTTATATGTTAGAGGGAGAATCTCGAACTTTCCATGAAGTCGTGACTTCATTTGAAAGTCCTTTGTGGAAAGAAGCAATTAAGAGTGAGATTGACTCCATCTTATAGAACCATACTTGGGAGTTGGTCGATCTACCCCCAAGCAGTAAGGCCATGGGGAGTAAGTGGATCTTTAGAAGAAAGATGAAAGCAGATGGATCAATTGATAAGTATAAAGCTAGGCTAGTTATCAAAGGATACAGTCAGCGAGAAGGTTTGGATTACTTTGATATGTATTCACCTATGACAAGGATTTCATCCATTCACATGGTGATTGCGATAGTAGCTTTACGTGGTTTGAAGATACATCACATAGATGTAAAGATAGCTTTCTTAAATAGAGATTTGAATAAAGAAATCTACATGGAGCAACCCGAGGGGTTTTCAGCTCCAAGACAAAATAAGAAAGTCTGTAAGCTTGTCAAATCATTGTATGGTTTAAAGCAAGCTCCTAAACAATGGTATGAGAAGTTTGACAATGCTATGTTGTCAAATGGGTTCAAAATCAATAAGTGTGACAAATGCGTATATGTCAAAGACATTGACAGAGGTTATGACATTTTGTGTCTATAAGTTGTTGACATACTTATTGTTAGTAGTAATGATGAGATGATTAGAATTGCTAAGAGATTGTTAAACTCTAAGTTTGACATGAAAGATATGGGCCTTGCAGATGTCATTTTGGGTATTAAGATTACCAGAATATCTAGTGATATTGTACTTTCTCAGTCTCACTATGTTGAGATGATACTTGAGAAATTTGGTAAATCAGATACAAGTGTGTCTAGGACACCGGTAGACGTGAGCCTACATTTGACCAAGAATAATGGTGAGAGTGTCTCTCAGCTAGAATGTTCTCGGGTCATTGGAAGTTTGATGTATCTGATGAGTTCTACAAGGTCGAATATAGCCTACTCTGATAGCAGGCTTAGTAGATACACAAGTAATTCAAATTCCACTCATTGGAGAGACATTACGTGGGTGTTAGGTCATCTACGCTACACCAGGGATTATGGGCTGCATTATACCAGATATCTAGCAGTACAAGAAGGGTATAGTGATGCTAATTGGATATTTGATGTAAAGGATTCCAAATCCACTAGTGGTTATGTGTTTACTTTTAGAGAGGTTGTCGTGTCTTAGAAATCTTCCAAGAAAACGTGTATATCAAGATCAACGATGGAATCTGAGTTTAGTGTTTTGGATAAAGCAACTGAAAAAGCTGAATGGCTTCACCAGTTCATTGAGGATATTCCACGTTGGCCGAAACTTGTGTCTACTATCTGTATTCATTGTGATAGTCAATCAACAATTGGACGGGCACAGAGTAATATGTATTATAGAAAGTCTAGACATATCCGTCGTAGACATAATTTCATACGACAACTACTCTCTAATGAAGTTGTCTCTCTAGACTATGTAAAGTCTAAGGACAATAATGTGGATCTTCTAACCAAAGGGTTAACTCGAGAGTTAGTAGAAACGTCGTCAAGAAGAATGGGGTTAAGACCTTTAGTAATGTTACCGGAATGGAAAACCCAACCTAGTTGACTGGAGATCCCAAGATCTAGGTTCAAAGGGACAACCTAATTTCGTGTAACGAGTGAGTCACTAAAGAGGTAAATCCTCTTGCCTATTCCTTTGTACAGCAATACCTTGTGGGTGTAAAAGGTTAAACTAATGTTTTTAATGACCTAAGTGATATGAAGAATCAACCGTGGTATAATGAGATACCTTATAGAGGTCACCTATATGAGTACGAAGTGGGGCAGCTTCTTTAAGAATTGGTAAGGTCGAATTTTTTAAAAACACTCACTGAACTAGGCTAGTGTTCTAGGGCCATACCGAACACACCAGTGAGAACAAGAACAATGGTTGGACTAACTCCTGTGTGAGGTCTATTGTCTCAGTTTACACAAACAGCAGAACAGTTCAAGACATCACGTTCACTGGTTAGCTAGTAAATCCGATAGGCTTTCATTACGAAAAGTTCAAGGCCAATAGCTACCTTTTTTGATATAGGGTTAGTCTGTGTGCTCTCTCTCCGAGTGTTTTTGTAAACGTTGTCCGTTTTCTTTGTTCAATCAATTTTTATTCATGTGGGGGATTGTTGAAAAAAATGGTTTTATTGTGACTTTAATGTGAAATTAAAGTAGGTCGCAAACATTGGTTGAGGTGGGATTAAATGGGTTTAGATTCTTTGTAACAAAGTCTTTACACCACAAAAAGGATGAACAAAAACCATTAAGAATTGAATGAGAAATTGTCTCATAAAATTGACCTCATGAAGAGTTATTGGTAATTGTGTATAACTACCAATCCCACATTGATTATAGAGGAAAGCTTTGATGGGTATTTAAACATCAAGATTTTGATAAGGGTATCAGCCCTTTGGGGCATCCAAATTTTTCGAAGGAAAGGAGTTATGAATGCTTCAAGGATGAGCTTGGGCCAAGATTATGGTTCAGTTGGTTGTGGCAAAACACCTGGACCGAGCCGAGCCTTAGTCTGTGATCTGTGGGTCGTAGATTTTGGGCTTGGGCTTGAGGCTTGAGACTTTCTGGAATGGGTTAGGTTTGGGTTGGACCGATTGATGATCCACCAACCTAATCTTTTTGGGTCAAGTCTACTGCAGATATGTATATACACACATGTGTATAGTATGTAACTTACACATTGAATCCCTATCAATTTTGTGCATTACTCCAGTAGTTTTACATGAGTAATGGGCATTGGTTGCTAGCCTTCATGGCTGGAGGCTCCTCCTCTCTCCTCTATGGCGTATAAATAGAGACCAACCTCTTTGGTTGTCAACACAGATTTTTGTCTTCCAAAATTATACAGTCAGTTTGTTTACTCTTATAATTTTCTTCCTGTGTGAGAGAGTGCTGCCCTTGTCGATTCGCCAAAGCTAACAGAAGGTGCTTCTGCATTAGCCGGTCTAAACCGTCGTATCCTGGGAGACAGAAGTTGACGTACTTCCAACACCTATGGTGAGGCAGCTAATCTATTTTAAGGAGACTGTGGTACCACACAGGCTTCGGTTTGATTCATCGTCTTTCAATATATTATGTGTTATGTATTTCTGTTTCATGTTCCATAATGTAATTTATCTAATATAGATTTATTTGATGTTCTATAATTTAATTTATCAAATAAGAATTTTTTTGTTTTGTTTAATTACACAATTTGTACAACATTCATCACATTCCCTTGGCCCTAAGTCCATGGTCAAGAAACACTTTCAACAATTCGTCCAATACAGCTATGTACATACATATATGTCCTAACATGAATACGAGATCAATACATATACAATGATTACTATACTATCACATAAAACAACCCGACCTCACCCAATCATAACCATTACCTACTCATGATATACAAAGATACACCGAGACAAAATGAGAAATGAAACAATGCTTTACCTGCCTTAAGTACGGTAAGCCAATGATACACTTTTCTATAACGAAATGCCAGTTTACCAGACATAAGCCGGAAGGTAATGGTACCTTTGCCAATTTATCAGACACTGGTTGGAAGGTAATGGTACCCCTATCAAGTTCTTCAAGCGCTAGCTGGAAGGTACTAGTACTTCTCATTCTAAACGTGGCCAATTCTCCAAGCACTAGCTGGAAGGTAATGGTATCTCTCATTTTCAGCGTGTAAACATTTCCAACCATCTCAACATACTAGAATGCATAATAACACAAGTGTACTACATACACGATATTATTCAACACAACAACACTATCCTCTATCGATTACCAAGGACAAAACCTCTAAACATATGTATTAAATACACGTACGATAACAATCCAATTCTCACAAGACCTTAAGTCCAATAATAATAATAATATGTAAAGGTTTCAAAATCCAACCTCAAGTTCATTATTAATTTACGAAGGGTTATGATTTCATTTCTTTCCAAAAGCCAATTTTCCTTATTTTTCAATCCGCACTACTTCAATTATTTTCTAAAAATTCATTATCTTCATTTAATTAAGAACCACATCCTTGATGCCAAAGCCACAACCCAATCCCACTCAACATGATTAATCCAAACAATTCTTATACCATGGTTACTTCTCTCTTTTAGATATTAACATAATTACACAATCCATATTAACAAAATACAAAAGATTATTCAACTTCCTCCGTTTTAAATCCATTAAGTCTATAATATTAACTTAGGTTTTCCTTCCTCTCAACATAAACATGTTAAACTACTCCCCAATTAACCCAAACAACAACCAACTTAACAACTTCAATCACAAATATCAAACCATAGATCCATTTTCATGACTTTCAAGGAAATCCATAATGAATATGGTTTTTGTGCAATAAAATCTACCACATGCCTATCTATAGATGATGTATTGAAAATGAGCAAAGAAATCCCTACCTCTTGAAGCGAAGAGGAGACAATTCAAAAATCACCGACGACGAAACCACAAACTACTTGGATCAAAAGGAAGCCTTTGACGAGATCTACAATCTTTCTCAAAGGACCAAGGTGAAAAGATAGCTCTAAATGAGTAGATCTAAAGATCTAAGTGAAAAAGTTTGAGGTTAGAGAGGAAGAAGAGAAACTCACGATGTAAAGAGAGAAAAGAGAAAGAAAATGAAATGAACAAGTATTTGGAGTCTGTTTATAGTAGTAAAGTAATAATAGAATAATAGCCCCAAAATCAATGAAAAGAATAAGTCCAAATCCCCAAAAAGTAAGGCCTAAACCGTACCCAAAAATCTAGAAATTAGTCGCAGGGGTTGACCCCCAAGGCAGTGGTGTCAACTCTCAAGAAGAAATACTGAGACACTAATGTACGCAACAGACAAGGGCCTAGGAACCCATGGTGTCGACCTTATAAACCAGTAGCAACACCCAGAATACAGCAGCAGACAAGGGTCAACCCCAGAACCCGTGGTGTCAACCCCAAAAACCAGTAGAGACACCAAGAGTAAGGCAGCAGGGTAGTGTCGACCCCAGGAACCCATGATGTCGACACCAGAACAAAATTTCTAAATTCCTAAAGAACTTTTCGACGAAATCAAGCGCAAATGAACAGTCCTACTAAGTCCAAATCAAATTGTACTCCTCTAAAACCAATACACAACAACTCCAAAGACTCCCAAAATGAAATTAAAAGAATTAAATACACTCTCCAATAGTTTCAAGGACACAAGTGCTACAAGAAATGCTAGTAATCAAGAAATCAATCATAGGAAAAAAAATGTGCATTTTAATCTTATTATGTCACACTAAAAATAAATAGGCATTGATTAGTAAATCCTATATTGCTAACTTGTGGGATGAAGGGTGGCTACTATGCCTTGGCATAACAGTTATTGTTATGAGTACAATGGGACCTACTTCAAATCCTACATTGATAATCTAAATCATTCACTTTTTAAGGCATGTTGAGTAGAATATCTTTGTAAAAATCACATTGATTGGATATCGGTAGCTCTATAAAAAGAAAATAAATGATAAGTGTGATTTTGATTATAAAATTGAATACAAATTTGATTTGATCATAAGGCTACCAATGTCTAATTAACATGATTTTTTACAAGGATATTTTACTCGACGTGCCTTAAAAAGTGAATGGTCAAAATTATCAAGGTGGGACCCAGAGTGGGCTTCATTGTGTTCACAGTAGTGATTGTTGTGCAAAGAGGCACAACAATTACCCTCCATTCCAACTTATGACACACTTAGTGTAACACCCTGAAGAATGCCATGTATTATAATTATATCATCATTCATCTTTGAATGCCTCAAGTCAAAATAACTATTCCATATCACAGGACACTCTAATTTAATTACCTTTCAATACTCTAGAGATGAAAACATGAATTGTTAGGATAACAATTTAGGAGTTGAATACATTAGCTAGAAAGCTTAGGAATATCGATGTTTGATAGAAAGCCTAAATAGCCAAGAAGAAGTTGAACATGGGACTTTAGTATAGAAAATTTTGGGTAAATATTGAAAAGTTAGGGAATTCCTTTTGGACTTGAGAATTGAATGCCTAGACGATTTAAGAAATCTTAAGTGAGGAGTTTAATGACTTCGGTTTAATGTACACAAAAATTAAGTACAATTAGTAAAATTTAAGAAAGATAATTAAGGACCGTACGTAGGATTAATTGGGGCTAATGAGGATTACGAACTAAATATGATTAATTAGAACTAAGATTGGTTAATTAGGCTAATGAAGCAATTAGTGAATTAAACCTAATCAATTCCTACAAAGAGAGAAAGTTGGAGAAAGATAAGATTTGAGAGGAGCTTGTTCTTGAGAGCTAAAGGAGAAGAAAAGAGAGAAAGAAGGAAAAAAGGGAAAAACCAAAGGAACTTCAGGTTTGAGCTTAGAAAATCAAAGAAAAATCATAAAAATGTAAGAAACTCAATCCTCTACCTAGTATTGTTACTCTAATCTAGCTAGAAATTCATTTGAACTAAGATTTGGAAAGATTAAAATGAAGAGGAAATGAGAAAGTTTGAAAATTAGAAAGGGTTTGAAAGATTTGCGTTAAAAACATATTTTGAAGTGTTTTTACCTTGAATTCATAGGCATACAAGTGTTTATCTCCAATATAGCCATCATCTATTCTTGTTTGGGAATCTTAAACAACATGTTTTGAAAAGATTTGAATGAACAAAAATGAGGAAGATGAAAAAGAAACCAAGTTAGAGAATTTGTGGATTAAACATTGTTTCTAGTTAGTTTAATCTTGAAATCTTTGCAAACAAAAGAGTTTCCATGCATCTAACACCATATTTACATGTTTTGGGACATTATATATATATATATTATATCATGTTTTAGGGTTTGGAAGTGAAGGAAATCAAGTTAATTACCTCAAGAACTTGAAAAACAGTTTTAGCCCGATTTCTGCTTATTGGGCGCTTGAGAGGTCACCATCGGGCGCACGAGTGCACAGAACACAATCTGCCTCCCTTGAGCCACCACTCAAGCGACCTACGCCACCGCTTGAGCGGCCAAACCACCGCACGTGTGGCCAACCCTATTTCAGCCCACTTTCATGTTATACATTGCAACTTCAAATGAGTATATCTCTCATCTAAATTTGGTTTTAAGTGATTCTTGAGTCTAAATTCAAGCCCGAAAGTCTAGTTTCCAATGATGTGGTCTCACATCCAAATTCTAAGTATAGAAAGAGATATGCCTAAATTAGTGAAGGCTACTCAGTTTCTTCTTAATCATTTCATGCTAATTCCTTTTCTAATTTAGTTTTCTTTCATTTCATCCTATTTCCTTCAACTTGAAACATCTAAATATGATATTTTTTAGTACAAAACATATGAAGTTGTTGTAAAGTACTTAGGGTTTTTCAATGTACACCTTAGCACATGATTAACACTTGATTAAAACTTGGATTTAGGCTTAGAAAGGCACTAGATGATCTAAGGAAAGATTAAGAAACACTAAACTAAGTTAGAACACTTGGAATGAATTTAGAAACTCGCTAGTTTAAGTGTTTTCAATATTTTGTTCATGCTTTGTGTAGGACAAGCATGGTTGGAGGAGAAAACCCTTTGTTCGCAAGTCATTTGTGAGTAATATTATTGTAAAGTTATGTTCAAAAATTAGTTTTGAAAACTTGATTTTATGTCATTCTGAAATTCTTATTTTGTTTATAAATAAATGAATATCTTGTATTTTGTTTAAATCTATCAATGACATCCTTAGATAGTCCTAGCCATTGGGGAGACAGTCTAAATGGACCATGGCCATATTTGACATCTCCTTCGCCACTTGAGAGTGGGTTGTTTAATCGGTGATTAAACCGGTTATTCTTTCGCTTCTCTCTAATGCATGTACTATGTTATCTTAATTTCATTATGAAATATTCTGAAGAGAAATGTTTGAATGCTTTTGAAAATATAATATGATGTTATGCTTTGCAAATCTAATTGGAATTCATTCATTTACCATTTTACTGTAATATTATTCACTGGGCAGTGGTTTACCCCTCTTCCTTATATATATATATATGTAGGTGATGAAGAGTTCGAGTATGAAGAGAAGTTTATTAGAAGTCAGTCTTGTGTGCTTGTGCTGCTTTTGCAAAGCTATGCCATAAGTGTTGTATTTTATTTTATTGTTTAAGTCATGTAATAATATATATAACAATTCAAGAGGATTGTATGCTTTCATTTCATATAGTCATGCATTGCTCTAAATGGATGTTTTAAATGGACTTAATATAAGTAAATAATGGCTTCCGCATTTAAAAATGAAAAAAGTTGACCAATTATCATAGGAGTCCAACTTGTTTTGAAAGTTAAGCCTTGGTAGTTCGCGACTACTAACCAATCACTACACCATCATATTTGAGGCGAAATGTGGGTCGTGACACTTAGTCCCATAGATGTTCTTGTGATGTAAAAGTCATATATTACATTAGAATCTTCTAAATGAAACATACCCGCATGTGGAAACGTAAAATGTATATGTGAATATGATATTTCAAATTGAAAAATCATAGTTGTCATATTAGGTTCCATTGTCACATTTTAAGAATGACACATTAGAATGATGTGAACAATTTCAAATTAAAAATTTTCAAATGAAGCATACCAACATTTGAAAACCAAATGTAGTATTATCTAAGAATTTTTAGGGATAATGAAAGGATGTCACATGTACATTTTCAAATTCAATGGAATTTAATTATCTATAAGAAAATTCAGAAAATTTTTTGGTAGATACTTTTTTGGAATTGGATTTTCACATAAATTTTTCAAAACTAAATCTAAATGATATATTATTTTCTTGATATTTTTTCTATGATTAATTTCTTTGAAATTTCAGTTAAAAAAAAAATTCTTTGGACTTTAGCATTGTTATATTATTACAAAATTTAATTTTAATTATTAATATTGATAAATTTTTTTAGTGAAAATCGTTAAAAAAATCCAATCTAGTAATTGCGTAAGGCGCTAGGTCTAGTGGATATTTTTTTGTTGGTGAGAGGTCTACCCTTTGTGAAATAGTTTAGCGAAAAGCCCTTTTATTATTTTGGAGGACATTTTATTTCTAATTTTACCCCTTATCTATATGTTGAATTTTTTTGACTATTGTTCAATTTTTTAACTATTTGTTCAAATAATTTTTATCTGTTCAATTGTTATCCTATTTGTTCAAATATTTTTCCTTATTTGTTGAAATCTGTCAATTTTTTATTACTTGTGCAATTTTTTTTTCCCTTATCTATTAATATTTTTTCTTTAATGTATTGAAATATCTATCCAAATTTTATTATCTGTTTAATGTTTTCATTTATCTGTTTAATTTTATCTATCCAAATTGATACAAATTATCCCAAACATTCTGAAATCCCCAATTTGTTAAAATCTCCAAAGACCAGGCTATCCTCTCACAGAGACAATACAAACACAGACACAAAGAAGGAAGATGAAGAAGGAGAAGGAAGTGGTAATTGACGACCATTATATTCATGGTACCCATGAACATGAGGACTTCCCCACCCCTGCTATCAAATTCTCCACCCATAATGTTTCCTTCAAATATGATTTCGTCAAGGTCTTCTCTCTCTCTCTAATCAAAACGATTTAACCAAAGCCCTAAATCCAATTGGGTCTTTTACTAATTGATTGTGTTTTTTTTTTAATTGACTAATTGCTTGTTTGTCTCCTTATTTTTTCATTAATCTCATGATTTCATCAAACTATACACACGTACACAGATCTAGAGGAAGAATTTCCTAATCTAGATTGATGAAGAGAGAGAGAGAGAGAGAGAGAGAGATGAATGAGGCGATGGAGGAGTCGAGGCAGCAGTAGTGGAGTTGCAAGGAGCCTAATAGGGAGCAATAATGAACATCAATGTGTCACGAAGGTTGTTGGCCAGACGAACTTAGATCGGTTTGGTTATCGGTGAGAGAAACAATGAGGGAGAGAGAGAGAGAGAGTAAAGAGAGAGAGAGATAGAGAGAGAGAGGATTGAGAGTGTAATTAGGGTTTGAAATAAGAGTGTATATGATAGGTATATTATATATATTGGTAGTTTGGTAATTTTGATTGAACATGTCCTTATAGGTAAAATATTAGTATAAACTTTGGATAATTCTATTTACACACCACAAACTCTCTTAGTACACACTAATTACTCATTGCACACTACATCTAATTTTGATTTTCTATTTTTCACTCAATACACACCATCAATTTTCAAATATTCCCAAAATATACTCATCTTCTCTAACCATAACCCTAAACCTAACTCTATCCCGCTGTCCCTGCCGCTATTAACCGTTGTCGTTAGCCATTTTACCTCTTTTTGCCGCCACCACCCTCCGACCAACACCATCTTCTCTTCTATTTCCATCTCCAATCCATTCGTGCCATGCCACGACATCAACTCACGCTATTATTTCCTTCATCGCTGACACTACAACTTGTATCTCCCCCACCCCTTCACCCCTCTCCAGCCTCGTTGGTCATCCTCTGCCGCTACCTATCATCTAGATCCCCTCCACAGCGTGACTCTGCTCCTTCACTCCATCATTCGATCTGTAGTTCGGAGGAGAGAGAGATTTAGTTTTCCAGATCTAGGGTTTGAAGAGAAGAAGAAGAAGAAGGGGCTATGAGTGGAAATAGGAGGAAAGAGGAGCTACAATAGAAGAGGAAATATTAGTGGAAACAGGATTTAGCAAAGGAGAAGCGCCGACTGAATGGGATTTGGAGGGGCAATGCTGGCTTAGCAGCGATGATAGTAAGGAGATGTTAGGGTTAAGGATTAAAGTTGGGATGGAGGAGATGGGGATGGCAGGGAGTGGGTTGCTGGAGCTAGGGATCGTGGAGGAGGTGCAAACGAAGTTGGTAATGGCTGCAACAGCGATGGGTAGCGAGTATTGGTGGTATGCAAATAGAATCACCCATAAATTTTTGACCACGTGAAAATGAAATTTAAATTCATAAACTAACTGCCTAATTTTTTATTGATTTATAATTATTTTTCTGATATTACATCAGTGTAATATCCCTTATTTATATGGGGAAAATTGGTCTAAGGGTCCCTCCCTAACTTTTGATAGGAGGAGAGGTCCACAATAATATGTTTTGATGGCTAAGGTCCCTCAACCTTATTTTTGGTTATAAAATACCTAATTTACCCTTCTTTATAACATAAGTTTGTTTGGATTTTGGCAAATTGAATATTCTATTGCTGGCTTCAAGGTAGAGATTTTGGAAACTGACTTCGTGGTGGAGATTTCGTCGGAGATTTCGTAAGGATTTTGCAAGTGTTGCAATGGACTTGACGATAGAGATTGCTACGATCGTGTAGGTGTTACAGTGTGTTGATCGTGTAGGTTTTTCAATGGAATTGAATCAGGTATGTTTTCGATGGAGATTCCACATGGATTTTGATTTTTGTTTTGAATTTTATGTAAGGATTCCGATTTCATATTAGTTTTTCAAGTGTATTTTTGCATTAGGTTTTTGTTTTCTGTTTTGATCAATTTAAAAGAGAGGCTAGCTCAATGAAGTTGTTTATGATTTTTGGATTTGATGTTTCATTCTCTGTTATTGATCAATTTTAGACAGAGGCCAGCTTGATAGAGTTGATTTTTATTTTTGGAATCAATTTTTCATTATCTGTTTTTTGATCAATTTCAAAGAGTGTTGACAGTGTAATTGATTTTGATGTTTAGAGTTCATTTTTCATACTTTGTTTTTCATCAACATACTGATCATTGATAAGTTTTGTTCTCTATTTTTTCAAACCAGAGAAAATTTTTAAACCAAAGAAATTTCTTTCTCTGCACTTTTGTTGGTATAGTCCAAAGAAAATTGTAAGTTTATTATTATAATCCAACGAAAATCACAGAGAAAATTATAAGTTCATATGGACATATTATTAGAAGTTTCTAATGCCGATAGAATCTGAGAAAGTGAATGTAAGTTCTTAAATTTTTCTGGACTTTTATTTGTAGTTCAGAGAAAATTATAAGTTTGTATTCACTTTCAGTTTGTAGTTTAGAGAAAATTATAAGTTTGTAAAAAAGTGAATATAAGTTTTTGTTTCTCTGAGCAAAAGTTATTTTTTGGATTTTTTCTTTTAGTTTAGATGGATAGTGTAGTGTTTTTTGTTATCTTGAAGGTGTATATAAATTTGTAAATTTCTCTAGATTTTGATATGAGTGCAATATTGCAGAATGATGTAGAGAAAATTGTAAGCATGTAGTTTAGTGAAAATCACATCGAAGCTTCTAATTTCATAACAGATCTTCTGTGTGATTTTTATTTATGATTGTGTTTAATAGTTAGTACTAAATTTCTCTGTGATTTTCTCTGGATTCATTAAGTTTTTTGTGATTTTGTTTTTGTTATCGTGAAGGTGAATATAAATTTGTAAATATCTCTAGACTTTTATTTGAGTCAGAGAAAATTATAAGCTTGTTATTATAATCCAGAGAAAATTATAATTATTAGAAATTTCTCTGGACTTTTATGTTGTTCTTGTGAAGTGTTTTTATGTTGGACAAATTATTTTTCTTGTTTTTTCTTTCAATTTCGATGGACAGTGTAGTGTTGTTGTTGTTGTGCAAATATGGGATTGATACTATTGTCATTAATGTTTCATGCGAATTAAATTTTGAGGAATTGGTTGGCATTTTGTGTAAAACATATGAGAATTTGAAACTTGAGACGATGTGTATTTCATATTCTATTGTGGGCCATCCGAATTGTATGGTTCGAAATAATATTGATTTTCTAAATATGTTGAGGGTTGTTTGTGCACGTGGTGTTGATATAGTTGATGTTTCAGTTACTAGGTGTAGTACTTTTGATTAAGAGGATGAAGTGGGGTCTAATTGGGTCAATGTTGTGCATAGTGAATGTGATAAGTTAGTGGATATTGAAAGGAATTTACTCTCTAAGTTTTGTTCTCACCAAGAAAAGGTTTTATTGTCAGCTGGTTGGCGGAATAATATTACGAGTGTTGGACAAAAGTTTGAGGGTGGTGTGGTTGAGTTCCGTACTGTTTTATACAAGTATGCTATTGAGGTTGGTTTTCAGTTTACGTATGTTAAAAATGACAAGCTGAGGGTTACGGTAGAATGTGTATGTAAGGAATCAAGGGGATGTATGTGGCGTGTACATGCTTCAGTTGAAAAAGAAATGAGTTCTTTTACATAAGAACTTTAAACAATGAACATACATATTGTGTGGCTATTCGTACTAGTAAACATGCTAGGATGACTTCCAGCTTAGTTTCTGGACTGATACTTAAAGAGGTAAGTGCAAAACCTTTAACTTGTCCAATGGATGTTGTTAAAGAAATGAAAGACAAGTATGGAGTCTCAATCAGTTATAACTGTGGTTGGTTGGGGGTTGAAAAAGAAAAATGTAGTACATATGGAGATTCTTGTTTGTCATTCAATCAATTACGGTGGTATTTTGATGAGACATTGAAGAACAATCCAGGTAGTCGTTTTGAGTTAGATTTTGAAGATAACAAGAGTTTTAAAAGAATGTTTGTGGCTTTTCATGCATGCATTGCTGGTTTCAAATATTGTCGGTCATTGCTATTTCTTAATGGAACATTTTTTAAAGAACGATACAAAGGAGTTATGCTTGCTGCGATGAGGAAAGATGAGAATGAAGGTAATTGTAAATATATCTAATTTTATCTAAGTTTGTGAATTTTCTATACAGGTAGGAATTGAGTGAATGTGATTTTTCTCTAACAGTTTGAATTTTCTCTAGTTTTGGCCATTGTGTGAATTTTCTCTGATTGTGGCCACTGTGTGAATTTTTTTTGGATTTTGGTCAGTGTGTGAATTTTCTCTAGATGTTGTCATTGTGTGAATTTTATCTATAGTTGGTCACTAAGTGAATTTTCTCTAGATATTGTCACCAAGTGAATTTTCTCTGGATGTTGTCAATGTGTGAATTTTATCTGTAGTTGGTCACTAAGTGAATTTTCTTTGGATATTGTTGTGTGGATTTTCTCTGTAGTTGCTTACTAAGTCAATTTTCGCTGGATGTTGCCAATGTGTGAATTTTCTCTGGAGTTGGTCACTAAGTGAATTTTCTCTGGAGGTTTCCATAATGTGAATTTTCTCTGGATGTTGGCAGTGTCAAATTTCTCTGGTTGTTTATTGTTCCAATTTTCTCTGCATGTGTATATCTAATATGCTTGTTCCTATTTGTTTTGTAGGTTTTTTTTTCCTATAGGTTTTGCTATTGTTGATGCTGAGAATAAAGACAATTGGTGTTGGTTCCTTGAACATTTATGTGAAGTATTGGGATTAGAGAGGGTGATAAGTTTCATATCAGATCGACATTGTGGTATTGTGGAAGGAATTGCTAGGTTTTTCTCTAATTGCTTTCATGGATTTTGTCTTGAACATCTAAAGAGAAATTTGAGGAATAAGTTGTCATGTGGAAACACAAATTTGGTTAGGGAGACAATTGTGTCCAAGTTTTCAGAATGTGCATATGCGCTAACAAAGGCATCATTTCATTTCAAGTTAAATGAATTAAAAAGTGAGGGAGGAAATATTGTGAGCGTTTTCTTGAGAAGTGTACCATATGAAAATTGGAGTGATGCATATTTTAAGGGGAAACGTTATGGTGAGATGTATTCAAATGTTGGTAAGTCATTTAATTCATGGTTACAAGAAGCTTGGCCCTTGCCAATAACAAATTTGGTGGACATGATATAGTTACAAATCATGAATATGAGGTCTAATAGGAGGTTTTTCTCTAGTAAATAGAATAAAATTCTCTATCCTCGTATGGATAGTGTATTGGAGAAGGCTTTCTTGGATGAGAGGACATGGAATGTGAGTTTATCATCTGATAATGTCTTTGAAGTGCATTGTTTTCCTTCGGTTATGGTTGATCTTGGGTTGAGAACTTGTTCATGTCGAAAATGGAAAATAAATGGGTATCCATGTCAATATGCTGTTGCTGCAATTTTTAGGAGTGGAAAGAATTTAAATTCATTTGTTGAACCATTTTGTCATGCTGATATGTATCGTCAAGCATACTCGTTTTCGATTGGCCCAGTTCCAACTATTGAAAAACCTGTGTGTAGCACTGATGATGCTATGATTTTACCTCCATTGAGTAAGAGACCAGTTGGGAGGCCAAAGAAGAACAGAATTGCTTCTACTGGAGAGTTTAAAAGGGTAATTAAGTGTAGTTGTTGTGAGAGTATTGGTCGCCATAATAAGATGACATGCAAGGAACCTTTGTTAAATAGTTGAGGATAATACATTTTATTAATTGAATAATACATTTGATGATTATTTTGTGTATTTTGTTTTGTGAAATGTATTTTTTGGACAGTGTATATACTAATACCAATCAAATTCATCTAGAGAAAATTTTCAATAGCAGTGAAAGTGTGCATTGTGTTTGTTGATACATAGTATAGGCAGTGTGTTTATAATACCGATCAAATTCATCCAGAGAAATTTGCCTATAGCATAGAAAATTCTCTGTGCATTATTTTTTGAAGCTTCAAATTCATCAAGAGAAATTTGCCAATAGCAAAGAAAATTACTGTGTGCATTGTGTTTTTTGAATTTAATGATTGTTTTGTACCAACACAGTGCATTACAGATTGCATGATCATATAGGCACCCTCTTTGGCACGATACGAGTTAAATTTCTCTGTGAATTTCTGGTAACTTCATACTAGTCAAATTCATCCATAGAAATTTGCCAATAGAAGAGAAATTTACTATGGACATTGTGTTTGTTAAAATGTGCATTATGTTTTGTGAGGTCCAATTCATCTAGAGAAATTTGCCAATAGCATTGAAAATTACAGTGTGCATTGTGTTTGTTGAAACATACTATGGTGTAGACACCCCATTTTTGACCGACCTTAAGACTCAGACGTCACTGATTGAGCGCTTGGTGATGTTGTATATTGTGCTCGTTCAGAAGTCTCAGAGTCACGGCCGTGAGCCCTGCCTCCAGACTTCCGAACCCTCTTCTGTACCTTGTCTCGGTTTGCGAACCAGACTCGATTTTCTCTGTTTCTTTTCCTGAGGGGAGGGAGAGGTCCCGTAGACCATCTCTCAGTGGCCGTGGGCTACATTTCGTGGCCGTAGGCCATTTTGCCCATTTCGGAGCCCGGTTCCTGATTTTCGGAGCCGTCAGGCCGTGTGCCTCGGTTCGGGACCGTCCAACCATCTCCGTTTCCTCCGGTTTTTGGCATGCATCTCATTTACTCCCTTTCGAGGGACACTGGGGCCTGAGAGACCCACTTCGTGGCCGAACGCCACTTTCGGTGCTTAACGGCCTATTTTCGGGACCCCGAACTGCGTGTTTTGGCCCCCGACCTTTCGTTTTGCATCGGTTTTTGTTCATTTTTGGCAGGTACCTCTGTTTTATCACCAGGAAGGTCACTGAAGGGTGGGAGGCCATCAATTGTCTTAGCAACCAGTTATGCTCCTCCGGCGCCCTCCGACGCCTGTTTTTCTCACTTCCGAGCCAATGTTGACCACCCTAGGGCCATTTTCTTCAACCCCAAACCACATATTTGTGTTGTACACACATGGGAGGACCCTAATATCACATGGCTGGCCAGTAACTCAACTTGAACCTTTTGAACCCCTCCTAAAAGTGGCCTATTCTCTCTCCTGTTTTAGAGTTGCCAATTTTGAACCATAGGGTTGTGTTGAGGAGACCTGGGAGGACACCAATATCTGGTGGCCGGCCACTAATTTAACTTGACCCTTTTGACCCCTAGCCGGCCGGCCATAGGGGGTGGCCGGCCGGCCACCTGCAGCAAAAGTAGCAGGCCGGCCATGATCCTTGGGAGGTGTGCTTTACAGCTGTATAGCTGTTTCCCCCAAAATATCTGATTTCGGGGGACTTTTGGTAGAAGAGGAAACTTAATCCCAAAGCTCTACACACTTTCCTTACCTTTTCTCCTCCATCCTTGCATACACACAGCAGCTCTAGCTCTCCCTCAAGGGTTGGAAAACTTGCTTTGAGCATACACATACATATCTCTCCATTTCTCTCTCAAAGTCTTGGAGTTTTGCACCATTTCTCCATCACTACCAAGCACCACCACCACCACTCCATTTCCAGCAGCTTGGGGAGCTTTCTAGCAGCTAGGAAGCAACATTCATTGGTCCAAGAGGTAGCAAAGAAGTGGTCTTCAAGGGTAAGTACCAATCTCCCTCTTTTGTAGCACTTTTTTGCACCATTCGTCTAGCCTATTTGCTTACTGTTTTGGGCTCCGACCCTAACTGAAGGGGTCATTCTTTTGAGCCATTCTTCATGTTTGTTCAAGGGCTCAACCCTGTTTGAGCCCCCCATTTGGTACTTGCTTCAATACCTCTTTGTATGCCATTATTTTGCATGGTATTTCTAGCCTATGTGTGATCTATTTTTGAGCATGATTTAAACTATGAGTTGGTTTATTTTGAGTCCCTCTACAACATTGTAGAAGGGCTCAACACTTTTGGGGGCCTCCATGTAGCACTTACCATTATACCCCTCTTTGGCCCCCATTTTTGCATGCTTTGTGAGCTTACCTTGCCTTTGTTTTTAGGCCATGATCAGAACTGAAAATGGCCATATTTTGACCTTCTTGGCATATCTAATTAAGGGTCTTTGGCTGTTTGGTGATTGCTTTGTATACCTCATGTTATAGCCTCTTGTTGGCCTATTTCTTGCATGGCATTTTTAGCATGTTTTCATACTGATTTGAGGCATGTCATAAACTGTAAATGTTCATATTTTTGGTCCCTCTTCAGTGTTGTAGAAGGATATTTTTCTGTTTGGGCTTTGCCTCTATCACTTGCTTCATTGCTTCCCTTGCAGAACCATTTTTGTATGCCATTTTAGCCCTACTTGTGATTGCTGTTTGGCCATGTTTTGTACTGTAAAAATGTGAGTTTTGGGGCTGCCTTGCTTCTGCTTTTTCATGTCATGTTCAAATTATGCATGTATGGCATAGCTACAAGTCATTTCGGATGACTAGTTTTGCATTTCGGGAGAGATCCCTTGCATCGGGTTTCATTTCGCCTCATTTCGGGGCTGTTTTCCCCCTCATTTTGCTACTTATTTTTGCATGTTTGCATGTCATATTCCGTGTCTTTGCCATGTCTCATTAGAGTGGCATTTCGGTGCCTGAGGGTCCGTTCTCGATTTGCGTGCCCGCGGGCACGTACTTCGAGGTGCTTTGTTTTCATCTAATGGCCTCCTGTGTGAGTGTGGCTGAGGCTCTCTCATGTTGGTGTAAGCCCATTATTGCATTGCGTATGCCATTTCATCCATAGCAGTGTGTATGCCCGGTTGTGTATTACCTCGTATAGCGTGTATGCCATTCCATGACATTGTGTATGTTAGGATTGCATATTAGCTGCATTTCATGCATATCATGCATATTGCATCGTGTCCGGGATAGGAGTTAGCCCGGGCACGGGAAACGAGGCGTATTCCGTACTCCGAGTGACGGAGCGTGTCTCAATTCCCAAGTCACCGACACTCCGGATTATCCGTGATGGAGTTAGGTTTTGTTGTAGCATTCATATGCATTCATCCCATATTGAGTTGTGCAATTCGGCTCCTCGGCCATCATGCATCAATATGCGTGATTGGTGGCACGAGGATCGAGGCATGCATATATCTGTGAAATACATTGCTATGCCCCTTTCCTGCTCTCTGTTGCAGCATATCAAGAATCAGCGGTCTTCCGAAGCTTGGCGCGCTTTTCGAGAAACATTGCGAAACAGAGGCTAGTTGGGGCATTCCAGTGGATTTCCGCGCAAGGCAGCCCAAACATATATCGTTCATCAGAAGCAAGGCAGTCCCTGGCTTGCATGCCAGTTTACAGTTTTTTTTTTAGTTAATTTGTTAATTAATTAGGGATTTGTATATTATTCGGACTGTAATATTTGGACTGTATTATTCTTTTATTCGGGACTGTATATTCTTTTGGACCCTCTACGCGAGGGCAAAATTGTAATAAGTGTGGGTGAGTGTGATGTATGTCTTCCAACCCCACGTCTTTCTCCCTTTTATTTATCCGCTTATGATGGTTAGATATAAGGCATATTTCAATTAGCATACAATATGACAGCATGTTTGCATCATTCATCTGTTTTGCACGCACCGGGCTCGGCGCATCATACAAACTGCATTTGTATTTCAATTCCAAATTGAATACGTGTTAGTTGTAGCATTCCATATGCCATGTTTAGAATAGCCGAGCCTGCCACAGTTTGCATTTTTGCATGTGTTGCATTAGGCATTTCAGTATACTTAGGGTCATGCATGATTTCTAATGAGTTTCTGTTTTGGCTTGGAGTACTCGGTGAGTTTTTATGCTTTAGCATCCTTGCATGCGTGTGAGTGTTGCCATGAATAGCATGTTTACCATGAGGCTAATTGCTTATGTGATATAACTGCCTGAATGCTTGTGGGTGAAGGTTGTGTTATTTGAATTGGGACAATGCATTGAATGTTTGTTTTAAGCCCACTAGATAGTGGCAACACCATGTTTTCTAAGCCCACCTGAAGGTGGCAAAATCTGCATCTTAAGCCTACCTGCGGGTAGCAAACCATCTTCCAAACAAACATGAAATGTTTTGTTCCAATTCAGGCCACTCAGTCTATACTTGTATGCTGTGCGCATCACATAGTAACCTAGGCTAATAACCGGAATAAGAACACACAAGGTTTTCAAAATAAGATATCATGATTAGTAGAGGCCGGTCTTTGACCGGGCGGGCGGGGGT
Source organism: Camellia granthamiana (assembly GCA_036172215.1). Lineage (NCBI taxonomy): Eukaryota > Viridiplantae > Streptophyta > Magnoliopsida > Ericales > Theaceae > Camellia > Camellia granthamiana. The sequence continues at coordinate 92,316,155 of CM069908.1, read as the reverse complement.
GCTCACGAAGTGACCTTCCCCAATCGTACCCAAGTTCCCGAGCCGAGGCAACTTTGGTGATGACGGACACGTGGCCTTTAGCACCGAGTCAGGGTTTCCTAAATTTCCCATTATAAAATATTTAGGTGGCGACTCTGTATTTGGCAAAGCAGTCCATGTTTGGCACTTCTTTCAAAAAAATCTATTTTCAAAACGATTTGCCGGATTTGGACTCTTTGGTTCAAGATTAAGAACCGTGACATTTGAGTCCTTCGAACTGTAGTGACCCAATATCGAACCAGAACGGGGGGGACTCGCACTCCTCGCCCGGGATGCGTTCGGGGACGTCTATAGTTTCTGGCGACTCTGCTGGGGATTTAGAGAACTTGACTCGAACTCATGATATCTGGTTTTGACTACACTTGTGTGTTTCTTTGCATTGCATTTGAATTGGTGCGCCTAGGACACCGTGTTTGCCATCTGCTATTCCTGAGCGGTTTGCCGGAGGCTTGTCTTGTCAAGGCATGTCCGTAAGGCTGATCGGTTACGGGCTCTGCCAGTATGGGAACACAAACCCCGGTTTTACCGGGGCACCCTTTTTGACCATTCGACCTAGTGCATATTCGGATCCATAGTGACCATTCCAAGCTAGGACAGGTTGCTTACCCGTTTATAGGTTGTTTGAAGCCGCTGCGTGCGTAGTGAAACCCTAGTTCCTGACAAAATAGGACAGGGAAACCCAACCCCAACATAGGGGTATTTTGGCTCTCACTTATCTGTTATGTGCTTGTTAGAGTGCGTCTCTACAGGGAATGCATGTATCAGTTTCTGAGTTTGGGCATCAGGCCTGCGGGCATCAGTTTTTGAGATTAGGCATCACGCCTGCAGGCATCAGTCAGTATCTGAGAATCAGTTATCCGCGGGTATCGGATTCAGTTTTGGGGAACAGTGATATAGGGACAGTAATCAGTGATTGAGGACAGTGTATACCCAGCTTATCAGCCGTGTGTTGTTATGCCCAACTGTGTGTTGTGTATTTAATTTAAGCTGTTATGCTGTCCGTTTATTTGGTTATTTATTTCCTTTTTGCTTTATTTATCTTTTTGCTAGGGCAGATTTGTAGCACAATTGCTTCCGAACCCGTAGATATACCCCAAGCACTTTGGACACGAGGTCGCCGACTCATTCGATCCGAGGATCTGGTTGACGGTCATCCAGTGTTCCACTCTCTACCCCCGATTGTTAGAAGAAGGCCGAGGAGGCGCAGTGTGTCAGAACAGAGATTACCGGGGCACAGTCTACTTTAGTAGCAAACAGTCGGACTAAGGTTTCTGTTTCCGCTATAGAGATACACTTACCGGTTATTCAGATGGATCCGCCGAATACCTCAGGGATGGAGGCGATGATGCGCCAAATGCATGAGAGCATGAAACAAATGCAAGAAGATGCCACCCGCCAAGCGGAGTTCTCCAAGCAGCAGGCCGCTGTCATGGCCCAGCAGGCCGAGCTGATCACTAGGCTGCAACAGCAGAATGCGGCATCTGCTTCACATCAGGCTCCTCCTCCACCCGGAGCTCCATTACCCGAGCAGGCATCCACTGGTCAGAATGCCCTGCCAAATCCCCAGAATACCCCCCTGAACACCCAGAACACCCTACCCAATGTCCAGAATATTCAAGAGGACACAGGCCATCCAACGGGGCTGGCTCCGCCCCCGCTTCTGCCTCAACTGTCCAAGACCCATACACCTGCCAACCATCCGGACTCTCCCTTCGAGTTCGAGATAGACCATACAGCTCTGAAATTGAGCAAACTGGAGAAGCTTTTTAAGAAGTCCCAGGGGGTGAAGGCCATCCCAGACATCGAAGATGGGTACACCGATGTGGCCGTAACATTGCCAGACAGATTTAAGATGCCACAGATTGATCGTTTTGATGGGTCCGGGGATCCTATGGTCCACCTCCGGCTATTCTCAGACATTCTGCGGCCAATGGGCCTGACCAGACCTCAAAAACTTTCACTATTTGGCCGAACCTTGTCAGGTGTGGCCGCCATCTGGTATGCAAAGCTGGAAGATGATGTCAAAAGAAATTGGGATGAGATGGCTGAGGCCTTCGTTGCACAGTACTCGTACAATACACAGATCGAGATTACAACTCGTGATCTCGAAACAACGAGGCGAGAGGCCAAAGAAACTTTCTCAGATTTTGTAACTCGATTGAGGGCAAAGGCATCGATGATGACTTTGAGGCCTACAGACAAAGATCAAATTAGGATGATTGTGTGCAATCTCCAACCAAAACTCATGCAGAAGATGATCGTACTCCCCTTTCCCACCTTCTCAGACTTACACGAGATGGGGGTACAGATCGAGGATGCCATGAAGCAAGGTCTGATTGACCAGGACCGGAAGCAACCCCGGAGGACATTTAACCGCAACAACAACGCAGGCCCGAGTGGCGCTGCAAATACCAGAACTTCGGAGGTCAGTATGGTTACCACCATTCCCCCTCCCCAGCCAAGGCCCGCGGCGGCCACACCCTTTTCCAGTACATCCGGGAGCAGTACCCAAGCCCCGAGATATCAGTCCAGAGGCCAAAGAACCTTCACTCCACTATACATGCCTTTGTCCAAGGTTCTGTGGGTCTTGATCAGGAAGGGACATCTAAAACCCCTGGAGCCAAGGCCGCCACCAAATCCACTCCCCCCCTCTCACAACCCAGCCAAGTACTGTGCCTACCACCAGCAGCACGGTCACGATACCGACCATTGTTACCGGCTGCGTCACGAGGTTCAGGACCTCATCGACAAAAATGTGATTCTACCTCCAGATAGACCTAACGTCACAACCAACCCACTCCCTACCCATAACCAAGATCCACCACCCAAAAGAGTCAACCTCATCCAAACTGGGGTCGTATCCTATGATCCTAGTATCTATATTACTCCCTCTCACCTACCCAAGCCGGAGGTGATCCTTCCTGACTGCACTGACTTGTGCATGTTGGACACCTTCACAACCCAATCTAAGCCAAAGGTGGTGACCACTGAAGATGGAACAGGGCAGGTTTCAGAGGAAAGTGGAATCGTCGCGCCCGGGATTCACCAGTCTGGGGATTACACTGGAGGAGCCTATGATCCAAGCGAGTACATCTTAGCAGTGGGTCAGTCTGAGCCGAGTGTGGGACTGCCAGAAAAGGCCGAACTGTGTATGATTCAGGGGGACAGACTTGAACAGGGGGCAGATGATCTGACAACAGTGAAAGAGGACTTCGCCAACCTCCAGTTCTTCAACGACCAAGAATCAGGGGATGCAACGATCAACTGGTTTGAATATGGGGAGTCGGCAGAAATTACCGGATGGTTAGATGATCAGCCTGATATTGTGGAATTTCAGCCAGAGCAAGGCCCGGCAGGGGCAAAAGTATCAATGGTGGCCGGAAGGGTCGAGAGTCAGAATGGATTGCCGGAGAGCACCGGTACAAAGAATTTCACTCAGGACCTAAGCATTGTGGATGCAAAGACAGTGGAACAACAAACTGCAGTGACGCAGTCAGAACAAGAGGAATTTTGGGAGTCCGAGAGAATCAGAAAAGCAAAAGCCCATGAAGGGGCTGGAAGTGCTGCGGACACAAGAACGGGACATGCTGTGAGCATATGGGACGAAAGCACCGAGAGTACAAACTTGCCAGAACCAGACGGGTGTCTGTTAAATGCTAACGGGATGTGGCGGGAAGACGATGACTTATGTCTTGCCCACACAGACGAAGATTGGGGAGTAAATCAACCAGACAGCACGTGGTACCTCGATGAGGTGGACCATATGACCAGGAGCGGGCGGTACTTCAAGCCCCCACACCTTGACCAGCCCGAAGCATCTGGAAAAGACAAAGAATCAGAGAAACAGAGAGAGAGACAAATTGAAGAAGAAGCTGTGCTGAGACAATTAAAGAAGATAGAAGCAGACATCTCCATCTGGGGACTGCTTATGGCTTCACGGGTGCACAGACAGGCTGTCCTATCTGCTATGGACAAGGCCAAACTCTCCATCGATACTACACCAGAGCAGCTGGTTGGGCTGGTTTTTCCAAGAGGAGGTTCCCCGGCTTTAACCTTCTCAGATAAAGAACTGCCGCCTGAGGGCGTGAATCATAACAAACCTCTCTACATCTCCGTGGAATATAGAGACAAGTGGATACCGGTGGTACTTGTTGATACCGGGTCTGCTATCAATGTATGCCCAGCCAGAACAGCTTATGCAATCGGGTTGAAGCCCGCGGACTTCATCCCGACAACTCAGGTGATCAGAGCCTACGATAATACTAGCAGGGAAGTGATGGGGACCGTCAAGATTCAGACAAAGGTTGGACCTGGACAACACGAAATAGATTTCCATGTCTTGGAGGTTCCCGCGACTTTCAACCTACTTTTGGGGCGACCGTGGTTGCACCAGGTGAAGGCCGTCTCGTCCACTCTGCATCAGATGGTGAAATACCCCTATGGAAAGGGAGTAGCCATGGTGTTTGGGAATTCATCGATCCATCCCCCTCCGGAGGTGTCTACACCAGTCCTAGAAATAGAGCACGGCATGGAGGACGTGTTTATATCAGGATTTACTCTGGCCGACGCCCGGGTTGTGCAAAACATTATGGCTGTGAATGAAGGTATGTACGTCAGTGCTCAATCTGTCTACCTCATGAACAAGCTACAATACATCCCCGGGATGGGATTAGGAAGGAGTGGCAGGAAAGGCGTCGCAACATTGGCCGAAGTGCCACACAACCCGCATACCTTTGGACTGGGTTATCTGCCCACCAAAGAGGACTGGGTGAGGAAAGGGAAAGAAATGGCTGGAAGAGCCAGAGCAAAGCAGGCTGGGAAGCCATTTGACTTGATGCATAGGCCCATTCAGGGTACCCTGAACGGACGCTTCGTCCGGGAGGGGGAAGACTTTCCATTTTGCGGCTTCCCAGAGCCGTGGATAAACGCGGAGAAGAAGCGCGTGCCCGGTTTTGAGATCTTCTTCGACCTGCAGTTATCCGGGGAGGATGTTGCCGAGGAGCAGACGGACCCATCAGCTGAGGTTGAGCAGTATAGGGCAGTGGATCCTGAGGGCACAGAATTTGAAACGGGGGTAGCGCTGGCATGTCTACTCTCTGATCCTCCGATCGACCATAAGTGCTTGGGGGATAACTCCGAGGTTTCCATGATTGGGGATGAAACGGCCGCGAACCAACCAGCAGCTATCTTGGATGCATCTATCGCACCCTCTCTCACTTGGCAATACGAGGAGGGATTTTTGTCCAGCAGCACCGGGTCAGGTAGTGAGCCGGAATCTGATTCCACCGAGTCTTGTGAGTCGGAATCAGATTCCAAGTCGACTGAGTCTGAGTCTGGTACTCCTGGGGATTTTAACCCGGATGCCACAGTCCTGTCTAGGTCATCTTTTTCCTTTTCATTTGAGTCTGTTGTAAATGAATCGGACGATTTGGATGTGCCTAATGAGAATCAAGCAACTGTGGTTTCCGAGTACTTTTTTGTGCCTTTAATTTATTGCATTAATTCAGACTTTCAAAATTTTGAAAACGACAAGGACGAAGTTCCTCCGGTTTTGCAACGATTAATTGAGCAAGAGCAGGAGAGATTTGTTAAACCCCTAGTGGACGAAATCACTACCGTGAACATTGGTACTGAGGAGGACCCGCGGCTGGTCCAGATCGGGTCCACATTGTCTTCGGAGGAACGCGAGCGCTTAGTCGCTTTATTAAAAGATTTCAAAGATGTTTTCGCGTGGTCCTACGAAGACATGCCTGGAATCGATCCTGAGATTGTACAGCATCGGATCCCCCTTGACCCCGAGGCCCGACCAGTCAAACAGAAACTCAGGAGGATCCGCCCGGACTGGGCTCTCAAGATTAAGGAAGATGTCACCAAGCAAATCGACGCAGGCTTCCTGCTGGTATCTAAATATCCGACTTGGTTGGCCAACATTGTTCCGGTGCCGAAGAAGGATGGCAGGATCCGGGTATGTGTGGACTTCAGGGATTTGAACAGAGCTAGTCCGAAGGACGACTTCCCCTTGCCGCACATCGATGAGTTGGTAGATTTCACAGCAGGGCACGCATTGCTCTCATTCATGGATGGCTTCTCAGGCTACAACCAGATAGTGATGGCACCAGAAGACAGGGAAAAGACTGCATTCACCACCCCGTGGGGGACATACTGCTATAGAGTCATGCCGTTTGGGTTAAAGAATGCTGGAGCTACTTATCAACGGGCCGCGACCACAATATTACATGATATGATCCACAAGGAGGTTGAGGTGTACGTGGACGACATGATTGTAAAGTCCAAGGAAAGAGAGGGCCACTACACCGCCTTGCATAAGTTTTTTCAAAGGATCAGGGAATTCCGGTTGCGGCTGAACCCTCAAAAGTGTACATTTGGTGTTACAGCGGGAAAAATGCTGGGGTTTCTGATTACACAAAGAGGCATCGAAGTCGACCCTTCCAAAATCAAGGCCATCCTAGAAATGCCCCCACCAAGGACTGAAAATGAGGTGAGAGGCTTTCTGGGTAAAGTGCAATTCATAAGATGGTTTATCTCAAAATTAACCTTGACTTGTGAACCACTTTTTGGTCTCCTGAAGAAAGGCAAGAAATTTCAATGGGACGGCCGATGTCAAGCAGCGTTTGAACAGATCAAAGAATATCTACAGAACCCGCCCGTTTTATCACCACCAGAACCAGGGAAACCGTTGATTTTGTACCTATCAGTGACTGAGACCACAATAGGCTGTATGCTCGCACAAGAGTCTGAAGACAGGGTGGAGAGAGCCATCTACTATCTGAGCAAGAAGATGCTAGAGTATGAGACTCGGTACACACCGCTGGAGAAGGCTTGCTTAGCTTTGGTATGGGCTACCAGGAAGCTGCGGCACTACTTGTTAGCTCACTCCGTAATGTTGGTTTCACGTCTTGATCCCATCAAATATCTTTTCGAGAAACCAGCACTTACGGGTAGGCTGGCTCGTTGGTTGCTGTTGCTCTCCGAATTTGATTTGAAGTATGTCACACGCAAGTCAGTCAAAGGAAGAGCAGTAGCAGAGTTCCTTGCCGACCATCCGGTTGAGGGGGATGAAGCAGTTGAATACTTGTTCCCAGATGAAGCCATTTTGCATATCGACGACGAAGCTTGGACGATGTACTTTGACGGAGCGTCAAATCAACATGGGTATGGGATAGGAGTGTTGCTGATAGCACCCGATAATTCCCGTATTCCTCTAGCCTTCAAACTCCGATTCAAAGTCTCGAACAACGAAGCAGAATATGAGGCATGCATCGCTGGCCTAGAAGCAGCCCTAGAACTAGGGGCAAGACGATTGGACGTCATTGGGGATTCGAACCTTGTTGTGTCTCAAGCGAAAGGAGACTGGAAAGTAAAAGAGGAAAAGATGATGATGTATCACCAGACCTTGGATTTGCTGATTCCTCGGTTTGAGAAGCTAAGTTTTACTCATCTACTAAGAGAGAACAACAGGTTCGCAGATTCTTTAGCAACTCTATCTTCTATGATAGACATCCCGTGTGGAGTCCGGATGCGCCCAGTCATCATCGACCAGAAGTTTGCACCAGCCTATGAGTCGATTGCTGCTATAGATGAGGTTCAGGACGAACACCCCTGGTATTACGACATTTGGAATTTCTTGGAGAAAGAAGCATACCCGCCAGGGGTAAACGCCAAAGACAAGAGAGCAATCAGGAGAATGGCAGTTCAGTTCATCATTTGCGGAGGTAAACTGTATAAACGAGGTCATCTGGGAATGCATAAACTGTGTGTTGATGCCGAAGAGTCGAAGCGCCTAATGGAAGCCATCCATGAAGGAGAATGTGGAGCACATATGAACGGGGTAATGTTGGCACGGAAGATCCTCAGACAGGGGTACTACTAGTCCATCATGGAGGAGGATTGTATCAGTTTCGTTTGGCGATGCCACAAGTGTCAAATTCATGCAAATCGCATGAACATTCCTCCGACAAAGCTGTACAATATGACTTCACCATGGCCATTTTCAGTCTGGGGAATTGATGTGATCGGGGCTGTTACGCCAAAGGGGTCGAATGGGCATGAGTTCATCCTGGTTGCGATAGATTATTTTACAAAGTGGGTTGAGGCCCAATCCTACGCGGTGTTGAAGGCTTCGCACGTTGCAAAGTTTATCAGAAACAACATCATCTGTCGCTACGGGGTCTCGAATGAGATAATTTCAGATAACGGTTCCCACTTCAAGAAGGAAGTGATAGACTTGTTGGAGAAATACAATGTGGCTTTTCATAAGTCATCCACATACCGGCCGCAAACCAACGGAGCGGTTGAGGCCGCCAACAAGAATATCAAGCATATACCGCAGAAGATGGTGGAAACCTACCGAGACTGGCCAGATAAGCTGCCGTTTGCTCTGTGGGGCTACCGGACTTCAATCAGAACTTCTACTGGGGCGACTCCGTATTCATTGGTTTATGGGATGGAGGCCATTCTACCTATTGAGATTGAGGTTCCGTCATTGCGAGTATTGGCTGAGTGCCAGATAGCCGAGGCAGATTGGCAACAGAGCAGATTCGAGGAACTCATGCTCTTTGATGAGAGAAGACTGAAAGCGCTGTACCACATTCAAGGCTATCAACGCAGAATCGCCTGGGCTTTTAACAAGAAGGTTAAGTCCAGGAATTTAAAGGAAGGAGATTTGGTACTCAAGGACAACCGAGCTCCCATCCATGACCCTAGGGGCAAGTTCAGACCTAATTGGACTAGTCCTTACATTATCAAGTCTATCTGGTCAGGTGGGGCTGTGGTTCTGATGGATCTGGATGGCTTAGAGTTTTCGCAACCAATCAACATGGACAAGTTGAAGAAATACTATCCTTGAGAGGCTCGCTAGGCCGAAAACCCGAAAGGGCGACCTAGGCAAAACTCAGAGCACAAAAAATTGAAAAATATAAAAACTGAGCTCGCAAGGTTGAAAACCCGCAAAGGGCGGCCTTGGCAAAAGTTAGAGCACAAAAGGAGAGTAAAAATACCCGAGCGAACCTAAGCCTGAACTACGTAAGGCTTGATTCCCATCTTTGGGATACGTAGGCAGCTTCATCCTGAAGTTCAGCCATAAACATTTTCCCCGATCAACTTTGTCCATTTTGATCATCTCAGGCATCCTTGTCCATCAGCATTCATCGTAATCTCCGGTGCAGTGCTATTCAGACTAGGGGCAACTTTCCGTTGCCAGGAGGTGCTGTGGTACCGTTCAGACTAGGGGCAACTTTCCAGTTGCTAGGATCCGGGGTTGTGCATCTCAGTGACAGATCTCAGGCGTGTCCAGTTCTGATCCATATCGAAAATAGTTTTGAAAAGTTTTAATAAAAGTTGGCTTTGTTCAAATTAGTCTTTTCACAACTAAGACCATTTTTGGACCAAAGCGGAAAATTTTCAGTACCACAACCTTCAATTTCATTGATTTCAAAACAGAGTTCTCTTGCTCTTGCATACAATTGAAGTTGCTTTTTATTACACTCATAATGAAAACTTGAAAGTACTAGTAAAGCAATAAATCCGGGGGCATAGTCAAGTCAGGTGTCCCTGCGCCCCCTCCCAGAGCTAGTCGAAGCCTCTGATGCCGACCTAGGCCCAATCTGTGCCTCCTCATTGAGCCAATCCCAGCACTCATCAGACAAAGTGCAACTGAAAATAGGGGCGGGGGGCAGGAGCTCTCTAGTCCTCCAAGCCGTAGTATGTCGAGCAAGGTGTGCACCTCGGACTGGGAAGGCGACCGGATACTCTATCCCCTCCGGAGGGCAAGTCTGATCATGGCCGAACTGGCGCAGAATGCGGAATGGGAAATAGAATACACAATGGGTCAGGCCAATCAACCGGATCCCAGTATCCTGGAACATGCTATAGCTCATCGCCGGAAGGTTAAGCCAAGGGCAGCGCCAAGCAATGCGTTCAGCTGACAAGTTGCACATCCATTCAACCCACCATCCCTCATCAAGGGCGTCAACCAGGCGTTGTCGAAAGAAGTAGCCGCGGGCTGAGTAAGCAGGGCAAGAGTCCACAACTTGCAATTTATCCATCAACCATATCTGGGGAGGGATGAAAATGAGAGAATAAAGAATAGAGAGATGTGCGATGAGAGAAAAGTAAGATGAGGGTTTTGTGAGAAAAACCGAGCCTGAGGGCCGAGCGATGTGAGCAAATACATGTGTGAGCTTGGGTGGGAAACATTACCTGCAGCAGTAGTGGACTCCCCGCAAACCTGGTTGTCTCCTGGCGGAAGAAGGCATCCAAACCCAGCAGTGTTTCAGCCAATGTCATGGCGGTACAGCTCTTTCCTTCCCTCAAGCCTTGAGCAACTTCAATCAAACGGATGTTAGCTCCCCCGGAGCCCGAGACAAACAGAAAATGAGATAGCATGCACAAGCAGAGGGCATGTTGTCGAAAACCTTGCCGATAATGGTCACCGCGGTCACCGGCATCGGAGAATCGGTAAATCAGGCTCGGGATATCCAACATCCTGTTACAAATCTGGGATCAAGCATCATGCGCGTTGAGACCGCACATCCGCCCTAAAGCTTGGGCGTGGCCAAAACGAGACTGAGGCAAGATCTCTTCTGAATGTTCAGACTCCATCAAAACTTGAAAATCTTTAAAAGTGGGACATACCTCTTGCCCTCCGAAGCTAAAGACGTGCGTCACCGGGTTCCAAAATCTCGCCGCCGCATGGAGGAAAGGAAGGTGCAGTGGAGTCTGGCCCAGTGTGAATAGTGCATTCAAGCCGAAACCCCGGAAGTTCAACTTTTCCGAGCCATCTAAAGAAGAGATCCAAGATGTGAGATTTTCTACAAGAAATGCCTCCATTTTTGTGCAAAGCCGTGATGAAATGAATGAGTTCCAAAGTTGGAGCTTTATAGGGGGGAGGTAAAACACTATTCGAGGACAAGTGTCAGAATTCTAGGAGTTGCAGGAAAGGTGGCCGGCCGGCCACCTATTCTAGCAGGCCGGCCATCTTTGTTTCAAAAACTGGCCGGCCGGCCACCTTTCAGTCCCTAGATGCAAAATGTGGCCGGCCATGCATTGGTCCTGTTTTGCCCTCCGGAAAGAAGTTTGAGGCACTTTCACGCATCAGAAACGTTGGAGGCCTTCATTTTTCTCAGTTTCGGATGCGTCCCAACACCCAGATCGTCCGAAGTACGCTGTGTTGTATTTTGCTTATCGAGTTGTCGTTTTGTTTATCGAGTTGTAAGTTTTGTCGAGCTGTCGCATTTTGTGTTTTGAGTTGTTACTCTTTGTTTACGCAATTTTGTTAAGTCTTGTTTATCGAGCCGTTAACATTGTTGTATTTTTCTTATCGAGTTGTAAACTTGCTGAGATTCTGTTATTTCTTAGTGAGTCGATTTGTTTAGTTTGTTGCGTCGGTTCATTACCTGACCCGGTAAATACACAAGGCACATTTCCATTCAATTCCATTTTTGTGCAAAATGATGCGATGCGATGCTGAGAATTTCAAATACAACACCTTTTCAAAAGCTGTTTCATTCCGTCATGTTTTACAACAAAATAAAGGTACGAGTTTTACAGAAAATAAAACTGCCTGAATAAATGCAAAGTGCTACAAACTACTAGCAAAAAGTAAAATAAAGCAGGAAACAGCATCAATGCCCTCGGGAGCGGGAATGAGGAGGCCCCCTCATCCTCTTCTGCGGGACAACCTCTGCACCATCATCACCATCCGGGTCGGAGCTGTCATCCTCAGGATCCCCCTCAGCCTCGCCTCCACTCCCGGAACCAAGGCAGGAGCCCCCCTCCTCAGCAGACGTCTCTGACTCACGATCTGCCTCCTCCTCCTCCTCATCAGGCTCTGCCTCTATAACATGTGCCCTACGTCTGCGAGACGACCCCGCTCCCCGAGCTCCTCGGAAAGGCCTAGATGGCCCAGCACCTCGACCTCCCTGAGAAGGCCTGGATGGCCCAGCTCCTCGAAAAGGCCTAGATGGCCCAGCACCTCGACCTCTCTGGGAAGGCCCGGGTGGCCCGGCCTGCGGTGGAGCATATACCGGAGGCATCTGAAAGTGGAAAGTCCAATACATTAGTTCAAATATGAAAATCAGATGCAAGTACAGTATGTGAGTGGGATGTGTGTCAGATGTGCTCTACACAAACAGCCTATCAATGCAGTAGAATGTTCAAAATCAGCATATCATCAGGAGTATGATAAATACCAGAAAACTAAAGAGTACCTGGAAGCCCATGATAGACAACTGCGCCTCTCTACGCAGGACCATCCCCTCAAGTGAGGCCACCATCTCGAGCACCTGATCCATGTACTCCCGGGGTGGCTGCAAATACAAGCTCAAATCATCAAATAAATAAGCAACTGCCAAAGTGTCTGTGTGATAAGTGAAAAATGATGGAACATACCGGTGGTGAGTCAGGATCACTGACATATCTGTGACCAGGCATCGGAGGCTCTATAGGGATTGGAATCGAAGAAGTAGTCCCATACTGCCACCCCATCAACTCGGTCGGCATGTCTGGCCACCCAGGATGATGAAGAGTCGGAGGGATCGGAGGAATGAATCCGCCCCCACCTCGAGACGTACCAGCCCTGCTGGAAGAGGGGATATCCGTAGCACGAGCCCGACTCGAAGATGGTACATCAGTGGGCCTCAGTGGCGGAGCGCGCACTCCTGTCAAGGGAGGCATCAGATATGTGTGACGATAAGTGGCGTAGTCTCCCTCTGTAAGATGTAGCAAAGCATCGGTGCCCTGCATAGCGCTAATGACCTCCTGGGTAGAGAGTCTATCAGCAGTCCGCATAGTGGCTAGAGGTGCTGCAGGAGGGTCCTGAGAAATGTATCCCCACACCTGACGCAGAAAGCGTTCCCCCAGGAACCATGCTCTACCAACCGGTCCCTCGAGCAAGATCCTGTACTGGGAGGTGCCTGATCCTCCGGCATACTGAAATCGGAGACCATCACCCAAAATCGCCCAGGGCTGCCACGTAATCTGCGGATAACCAGTGCATGAATTAATCAGAAATCGGGAATATATAAGGCAGATCAAAGATGAAAACAGAAAGGAACTGAGAGTTCTGAAATACCTCTGTCGTCCGCACAGTGTCAAAGTACTGTCGCAGGTAGAAGAGAGTCTCGCGAGGTCTCGGTCGGTGCTGGCCCTCGAATACCAAGGAATACGGGGTCATAAGGGGCCCTGCCACCTCCATCTCCAGGGCCAATGTCGGAAAATATACATAGACCCATAACTGTGGAAAACAGTACAGAATGTGAATACAGAATGCTGAGTGCAAAATACAAGATGTAAAGTGCGCCGTGTGTGCAATGAACAAGTAATGAGGAGCAGAAATGTAAATCAAGAGGACAGAACGTACCTCCCAGGCTCTCCAATAGCGCCGAGTAAGTCTCCCTACCCGCGGGAGGTAGCGCTCATATAGCAATAGAGGGTAGCCAGGCCGGCGCCACCCCAGTCGTACCGACTGACCTGTGATAGGTCCACTAGGGCACTCAAAAGATACAACCTGACAGTGTTCCCCCTATCAACAAACAGAGTGGTGCCAAAGAGGAACATAAGGAAACCGCGGGCGTACTGCTCAGCCTCCTCAGGAGACTCAGGCTCCATCTCCGGCCTCCGAAAACGAGAAGAGAACCAGGTGTACCGGACTCTCCTAGAAGCTCTGTCCACAGGCGGGCGGGCCCCCAATAGATGTAACCAAGCGGCCTCCCACTCACCCATATCCTCGTCGTAAGGAATGGGCCAACCTCCTATGTCTAGGCCGGTCAGTACAGCAAAGTCAAGCGGGGTCATAGTTAAGTCCCCGGTGGCAGAAAAGTGGAAGGAATTGGTGGTGTCCTACCATCTCTCCACCAAAGCGGCTAACAGTGTTCTACTGGCAGGACAATGTGATAACCCTACGCAGAAGGCCCCGAACCCTGCTAGATCAACTAAATCCCGGACAGCCTCCGGAAGCTCAGTGTACCACTCCCTCGCAGCAGTGGAGCCATATCCTCGCACGGTACGAGAGCCAACCTGCAATCAGAATGAATGCATGTGTCAAAATGAAATGAATGAGTTGTGTGCAAATCAAATGAATGAGCTGTGTGCAAATGAAATGAATGAGCCGTGTACAAATCAAATGAATGAGCCGTGTGCAAATGAAATGAATGAGCTGTGTGCAAATGAAATGAATGAGTTGTGTTCAGTGGGCTGCGTGTTCACTTCAATCTGGGCTGCGTGTTTAGAAATTCATCAACTTGGACTGCGTGTTCAGAAAATCAGAGTTAGGGCTGCATGTTCTACTCTCAATCAGTGTGGGCTGTGTGTTCACCATCAACTTGGACTGCGTGTTCAGAAAATCAGAGTTAGGGCTGCGTGTTCTACTCTCAATCAGTGTGGGCTGTGTGTTCACCATCAACTTGGACTGTGTGTTCAGAAAATCAGAGTTAGGGCTGCGTGTTCTACTCTCAATCAGTGTGGGCTGTGTGTTCACCATCAACTTGGACTGCGTGTTCAGAAAATCAGAGTTAGGGCTGCGTGTTCTACTCTCAATCAGTGTGGGCTGTGTGTTCACCATCAACTTGGACTGCGTGTTCAGAAAATCAGAGTTAGGGCTGCGTGTTCTACTCTCAATCAGTGTGGGCTGTGTGTTCACCATCAACTTGGACTGCGTGTTCAGAAAATCAGAGTTAGGGCTGCGTGTTCTACTCTCAATCAGTGTGGGCTGTGTGTTCACCATCAACTTGGACTGCGTGTTCAGAAAATCAGAGTTAGGGCTGCGTGTTCTACTCTCAATCAGTGTGGGCTGTGTGTTCACCATCAACTTGGACTGCGTGTTCAGAAAATTTAAGTTAGGGCTGCGTGTTCTACTCTCAATCAGTGTGGGCTGTGTGTTCACCATCAACTTGGACTGCGTGTTCAGAAAATTTGAGTTAGGGCTGCGTGTTCTACTCTCAATCAGTGTGGGCTGTGTGTTCACCATCAACTTGGACTGTGTGTTCAGAAAATTTGAGTTAGGGCTGCGTGTTCTACTCTCAATCAGTGTGGGCTGTGTGTTCACCATCAACTTGGACTGCGTGTTCAGAAAATCAGAGTTTGGGACTGTGCGTTCTACTCTTAGTCAGTGTGTGCCGTGTGTTCACCTTCAAATTCGGGCTGTGTGTTCGACAAATCAATGTTTGAGCCGTGTGTTCAATTCTTAACTAATGTGTGCCGTGCGTTCACAATCAATCAATGAGCCTAGTGTTCAGGAGTTCAGGTGTTTAAGCCACATGTTCAGAATGCAAGCAAAGTACTATGTCATGAGCTAAACTGTGTGTTCAAGCATGGCAAAGGTACGAAAAGCACGAAAAATGCAGAAAATGACGTAAAATACCTCTCGTGCCTCGTAAGAGAGGTGATGCTCTGGCTCTCGCAGAAGTAGATCTCCGGGTGCCCGATCATTGAAGTCAGTGTAATGACGAAAAATAGCCCGCGGAAGAATGTGTACCGATGGGGCATATCTCTCGGGAATAAAAGGTCGGACCCTCGGGGGTAGCGTCATGGCATCAAAATCATCCCCGGCATCCGGAGGGCCTCCACCATGAGGGAAATTACCTGCCATTTCGAAAAATCTGCAAAAGGAGCAAAAAATGAGCAAAATGAGCCAAAATTGGAAAAAGTCAACAAAAGTCAACTCTCGGGAAATGGAAAAAGTCAACAAAAGTCAACTCCCGAGAAAATCTTCCAAATATTGAGACAAACTTACCTCAAGTGGTGAAAATGAGAAAAGAAGGCCCGAAATCAAAATTTAATCGGTCCAAAGTGCTTAAAATCGAATGTTTTTGCGAAAACAATTTGCGTGGGAGGCTGAAAAGCGCGTATAAAGTGCAGATCTGAAGGAGAAAATGGTTTGGGAGGCAAGAGGAGAAGTTTTCGCAGCTGTGGGTGTGAGCTCAAAGTGAATGGATGAGAGAATATAAAGAAAATGAGGTGAAAAGACAAAACTGCCCCCTGTTTTGGGCAGGTGGTCGGCCGGCCACCTTTTCTAGCTGGCCGGCCATTTGCTTTTTGAAACATGGCCGGTGGCCTCCCCTTGGGCAACCAGCTGGCCGGTGTTGATCCCCCCTTGCTCCCCTAGCTCTCTGCAAATTTTGAGGAAGATCGGAGTTCCCGGGACCTGAAAAAGTTCAAGAAAAGTGCACTTTCTGGCGCGAAATTGCTCCGCCGGAACTTCAGCTGCAATTTCTGACAAGTGTCTCATCATTACTCATCAAAATCAGAGTGTATCCCTTTTGAACATGTTGTAACCTCTCCGGGAAGTGAACCGGAGGCTGCGATCGACTCGCCTTCACCGAAACGCGCGTTTCCTTACTCGTTGTTTCGCAACAAACGGGCGCCCTGATTTATGCTCGTTTTGCATTGTCGTGCACATAACTTGCATTCTCATGAGCATCTTGCATTGTCATGCATGTTTTCTTGGTGTACCATACCTCTGTGCCCGAGCATGCGTTGTCACGCACGTTCCCTTCTCGCATTGCGATGCATTCACTCGCCGACACTGCGTGTGTCAAATTTTCGGGATCACAGGAATCACATTGAATATATGTTGTTAGCATATTGTTCTTGTTGAATTTCTCTTTTTTGCAGGCACGATATTGTATGTATGGTTCATTTGAGGCTGGTGCGACCAGACGAATCGCGCAGGTATCGTATCTTCTCCGTGTGAGACGCGACGAGAATTGAATAATTCTCCGCATTCCCAACTGCATGAAATGTAGTTGTTGCTTTGCATTCTTGCTTAAAACTGTTGCATCTATTTGCGAATACTTGCTTCATTACAGCTTGCTGCATTTGCATGTTCATTGAGTTACGTCTGGCTCCGTGCATATCGCTTTGCATTTTGCCCCCTTGCCTTCGGGCACGCCTACGGGCACATATCTCTGTGCTTCTTGTATGATTGTCTAAGTCTTCGGCCTTGTCAAAAATGGGTGGTCTCTGGGCTTTGACATTCACTCCCGTCACTTGTGACTTCCGAGTTCTGTCAAAGAGGGGCAACTGTAGACACCCCATTTTTGACCAACCTTAAGACTCAGACGTCACCGATTGAGCGCTTGGTGATGTTGTATATTGTGCTCGTTCAGAAGTCTCAGAGTCACGGCCATGAGCCCTGCCTCCGGACTTCCGAACCCTCTTCTGTACCTTGTCTCGGTTTGCGAACCAGACTCGATTTTCTCTGTTTCTTTTCCTGAGGGGAGGGAGAGGTCCCGTAGACTATCTCTCAGTGGCCGTGGGCTACATTTCGTGGCCGTAGGCCATTTTGCCCATTTCGGAGCCCGGTTCCCGATTTTCGGAGCCGTCAGGCCGTGTGCCTCGGTTCGGGACCGTCCAACCATCTCCGTTTCCTCCGATTTTTGGCATGCATCTCATTTACTCCCTTTCGAGGGACACTGGGGCCTGAGAGACCCACTTCGTGGCCGAACGCCACTTTCGGTGCTTAACGGCCTATTTTCGGGACCCCGAACTGCGTGTTTTGGCCCCCGACCTTTCGTTTTGCATCGGTTTTTTGTTCATTTTTGGCAGGTACCTCTGTTTTATCACCAGGAAGGTCACTGAAGGGTGGGAGGCCATCAATTGTCTTAGCAACCAGTTATGCTCCTCCGGCGCCCTCCGACGCCTGTTTTTTCTCACTTCCGAGCCAATGTTGACCACCCTAGGGCCATTTTCTTCAACCCCAAACCACATATTTGTGTTGTACACACATGGGAGGACCCTAATATCACATGGCTGGCCAGTAACTCAACTTGAACCTTTTGAACCCCTCCTAAAAGTGGCCTATTCTCTCTCCTGTTTTAGAGTTGCCAATTTTGAACCATAGGGTTGTGTTGAGGAGACCTGGGAGGACACCAATATCTGGTGGCCGGCCACTAATTTAACTTGACCCTTTTGACCCCTAGCCGGCCGGCCATAGGGGGTGGCCGGCCGGCCACCTGCAGCAAAAGTAGCAGGCCGGCCATGATCCTTGGGAGGTGTGCTTTACAGCTGTATAGCTGTTTCCCCCAAAATATCTGATTTCGGGGGACTTTTGGTAGAAGAGGAAACTTAATCCCAAAGCTCTACACACTTTCCTTACCTTTTCTCCTCCATCCTTGCATACACACAGCAGCTCTAGCTCTCCCTCAAGGGTTGGAAAACTTGCTTTGAGCATACACATACATATCTCTCCATTTCTCTCTCAAAGTCTTGGAGTTTTGCACCATTTCTCCATCACTACCAAGCACCACCACCACCACTCCATTTCCAGCAGCTTGGGGAGCTTTCTAGCAGCTAGGAAGCAACATTCATTGGTCCAAGAGGTAGCAAAGAAGTGGTCTTCAAGGGTAAGTATCAATCTCCCTCTTTTGTAGCACTTTTTTGCACCATTCTTCTAGCCTATTTGCTTACTGTTTTGGGCTCCGACCCTAAATGAAAGGGTCATTCTTTTGAGCCATTCCTCATGTTTGTTCAAGGGCGCAACCCTGTTTGAGCCCCCCATTTGGTACTTGCTTCAATACCTCTTTGTATGCCATTATTTTGCATGGTATTTCTAGCCTATGTGTGATCTGTTTTTGAGTATGATTTAAACTGTGAGTTAGCTTATTTTGAGCCCCTCTACAACATTGTAGAAGGACTCAACACTGTTGGGGGCCTCCATGTAGCACTTACCATTATACCCCTCTTTGGCCCCCATTTTTGCATGCTTTGTGAGATTACCTTGCCTTTGTTTTTAGGCCATGATCAGAACTGAAAATGGCCATATTTTGACCTTCTTGGCATATCTCATTAAGGGTCTTTGGCTGTTTGGTGATTGCTTTGTATACCTCATGTTATAGCCTCTTGTTGGCCTATTTCTTGCATGGCATTTTTAGCATGTTTTCATACTGATTTGAGGCATGTCATAAACTGTAAATGTTCATATTTTTGGTCCCTCTTCAGTGTTGTAGAAGGATATTTTTCTTTTTGGGCTTTTCCTCTATCACTTGCTTCATTACTTCCCTTGCGGAACCATTTTTGTATGCCATTTTAGCCCTACTTGTGATTGCTTTTTGGCCATGTTTTGTACTGTAAAAATGTGAGTTTTGGGGCTGCCTTGCTTCTGCTTTTTCATGTCATGTTCAAATTATGCATGTATGGCATAGCTACAAGTCATTTCGGATGACTAGTTTTGCATTTCGAGAGAGATCCCTTGCATCGGGTTTCATTTCGCCTCATTTCGGGGCTGTTTTCCCCCTCATTTTGCTACTGATTTTTGCATGTTTGCATGTCATATTCCGTGTCTTTGCCATGTCTCATTAGAGTGGCATTTCGGTGCCTGAGGGTCCGTTCTCGATTTGCGTGCCCGCGGGCACGTACTTCGAGGTGCTTTGTTTTCATCTAATGGCCTCCTGTGTGAGTGTGGCTGAGGCTCTCTCATGTTGGTGTAAGCCCATTATTGCATTGCGTATGCCATTTCATCCATAGCATTGTGTATGCCCGGTTGTGTATTACCTCGTATAGCGTGTATGCCATTCCATGACATTGTGTACGTTAGGATTGCATATTAGCTGCATTTCAGGCATATCATGCATATTGCATCGTGTCTGGGATAGGAGTTAGCCCGGGCACGGGAAACGAGGCGTATTCCGTACTCCGAGTGACGGAGCGTGTCTCAATTCCCAAGTCACCGACACTCCGGATTATCCGTGATGGAGTTAGGTTTTGTTGTAGCATTCATATGCATTCATCCCATATTGAGTTGTGCAATTCGGCTCCTCGGCCATCATGCATCGATATGCGTGATTGGTGGCACGAGGATCGAGGCATGCATATATCTGTGAAATACATTGCTATGCCCCTTTCCTGCTCTCTGTTGCAGCATATCAAGAATCAGCGGTCTTCCGAAGCTTGGCACGCTTTTCGAGAAACATTGTGAAACAGAGGCTAGTTGGGGCATTCCAGTGGATTTCCGCGCAAGGCAGCCCAAACATACATCGTTCATCAGAAGCAAGGCAGTCCCTGGCTTGCATGCCAGTTTACAGTTTTTTTTTTAGTTAATTTGTTAATTAATTAGGGATTTGTATATTATTCGGACTGTAATATTTGGACTGTATTATTCTTTTATTCGGGACTGTATATTCTTTTGGACCCTCTCCGCGAGGGCAAAATTGTAATAAGTGTGGGTGAGTGTGATGTATGTCTTCCAACCCCACGTCTTTCTCCCTTTTATTTATCCGCTTATGATGGTTAGATATAAGGCATATTTCAATTAGCATACAGTATGACAGCATGTTTGCATCATTCATCTGTTTTGCACGCACCGGGCTCGGCGCATCATACAAACTGCATTTGTATTTCAATTCCAAATTGAATACGTGTTAGTTGTAGCATTCCATATGCCATGTTTAGAATAGCCGAGCCTGCCACAGTTTGCATTTTTGCATGTGTTGCATTAGGCATTTCAGTATACTTAGGGTCATGCATGATTTCTAATGAGTTTCTGTTTTGGCTTGGAGTACTCGGTGAGTTTTTATGCTTTAGCATCCTTGCATGCGTGTGAGTGTTGCCATGAATAGCATGCTTACCATGAGGCTAATTGCTTATGTGATATAACTGCCTGAGTGCCTGTGGGTGAAGGTTGTGTTATTTGAATTGGGACAATGCATTGAATGTTTGTTTTAAGCCCACTAGATAGTGGCAACACCATGTTTTCTAAGCCCACCTGAAGGTGGCAAAATCTGCATCTTAAGCCTACCTGCGGGTAGCAAACCATCTTCCAAACAAACATGAAATGTTTTGTTCCAATTCAGGCCACTCAGTCTATACTTGTATGCTGTGCGCATCACATAGTAACCTAGGCTAATAACCAGAATAAGAACACACAAGGTTTTCAAAATAAGATATCATGATTAGTAGAGGCCGGTCTTTGACCGGGCGGGCGGGGGTGCTCACGAAGTGACCTTCCCCAATCATACCCAAGTTCCCGAGCCGAGGCAACTTTGGTGATGACGGACACGTGGCCTTTAGCACCGAGTCAGGGTTTCCTAAATTTCCCATTATAAAATATTTAGGTGGCGACTCTGTATCTGGCAAAGCAGTCCATGTTTGACACTTCTTTCAAAAAAATCTGTTTTCAAAACGATTTGCCGGATTTGGACTCTTTGGTTCAAGATTAAGAACCGTGACATTTGAGTCCTTCGAACTGTAGTGACCCAATATCGAACCAGAACGGGGGGGACTCGCACTCCTCGCCCGGGATGCGTTCGGGGACGTCTACATATGGGCAGTGTATTTATAATACCAATCAATTTCATCAAGTGAAATTTGCCACTAGCAGAGAAAATTATCTGTGCATTGTGTTTTGAAGCTTCAAATTCATCTAGTTAAATTTGCCAATAGCAGAGAAAATTACTGTGCGCTTTGTGTTTTTTGAATTTGATGATTGTTTTGTACCAACACATAGCATTACAGATTACATGATCATTTAGGCATCCCCTTGGCAAAATACGAGTTAAATTTCTCTGTGAATTTCTGGTAACATCATACCAGAGAAATTTCTGCAGACAATTTTCTCTATGTGAATTGTGTTGACAATCACAATAAAAACAAATATATTTAACCATTGATAGCTATGAAATTTACATTAGTCAAAAAAAGATATATACATATATGTCAAACATCATCAATTCCTTCAATGTATGAAAAAATAAATTGAATGATTAATCCTAATTACATTGTGTACATTGTCTTCCTTTCATTAGTGTGCTTTCACTATTATACTTTTGGTTCTTCTTTTGGTGGTATTTGAATTGGTTCTATCCATGACCGGCCAACTTCGATCACAAATCTCTCTATGATTTCTGCCGTTGTGTGGACAATTTCGAGCTGATAGGTTCATGGTTTCTATATTGTCTCATTATGTAGCATACAAAGAGGCTACAATCCACACTGCATACAAATTATAGGTATAGTTAGTTTTAAGAAACATTCAAATTAGATTATCTTATTTATAGATGTTATATGAAACTTATGAATCACTGTTTTGTTGTGGAGCATTATTGACATATTCAAAGTCGTAATTTGTGTTTTGTGAGTCTATCCATTTGAAAGAGGGGTGTGATTATGCCTCTCTTTCAAGGCAAGCTTTCAAAAAACTCTCCACATAATCTTGTTGTAAAAAATAATTTTAAAATAACAGAGAAATTTATAGACAAGTCAATGGGATTCTATGAAAATTACCATTATATAAACATTATCATGGATCAGAGAAATTTGCACTCGTTACCAATTGTTTTGCATCTTTGATATATTTGTCTTGTGTATCATCCCTCCTTGGCCTTAGTGAGTTGTAGAACCTCCATAAATTGTCTTGTTTGTCCAAGACTAGCAAGGTCTAGTGATTTCTATTTGTTGACTTCTCATTACTCCTAATATTTATTGGGAAATGGAGGAACCTGTAGTTCCTCCATGCTATTTCAAGATGCTTGTCAAATAATGAGACTTAGAAAGTTTGACTTTCCGTCATCTTGATGAAGTTTTGCGGTCAGAGAAAATCAAAACATGCTTATGTTATGAGAAAGTTGAAATGACAGGAATTTAAGAAATATACACACAGAAAAATTTTAAATGCACATAACTAGCTAGAGAAAATTAGACTAGTGACACAACTGGCTTCAAGAAGTATCTTAACAAAAGAAAGTAGTAAGTAAATTCCAGAGAAAATCAAATAAAAGAGTAGTAACATACTAAGCTCATGCATGTGAGAAAAAATGAAGTTGGTTGTTGTCCTTTTCTCCTTTGGTCAGCAAATAGGATCTCTCCATAGCCATCAATGACTTAAAAAATATCATTTATAATTGTAACATTGGTTTATAAAGGCTGATGGAACATTGCAGAGAAATTTTGCTGAAAGACTTACATTGTTGGCAATTTCTTTTTCCTTTATTAGGTTTCCAATATCTTTAAAGGTAATGAGATTCAACTCACTTGCCCAGATTAAAGGCCTACAAGATAACAAAGAAGGGATTTAATAGTTGTTAATGCAATATAAGTTAGTAAATTGTTGTTTGTTATCTTCTATTTTATTTGTTGTACTTACTCGAGTCTAGACACATTTGATATGTGCTGCAAGATGTCTTTTACATGTTCTTTTATCAATTTTGAAACCAGTAGAGTTTGTGAAAAAAACCCAAGATTTTCTGATACTTGTTGGTTGAGGCAAGACGTACGTATCGACATCAAGTACTTCTTTGTCTTTGGTGGTTTGCTCTGTTTGCTTTGCTGCTTGCTTTGAACCTCTAGTCATCTTCGCAACTTTGGGATATTGAAATTCTGGATCTTGCTACTTTTTTTCCCTTTATTTTGCCTTTAACTTCTTTATCATTGATGTAGGATCTTTTTTCACTATAGACAGTGAAAATATCAGTAAAAGTGAAATTTCTCTGAAGTAAGAGATGATATTTCAATATGTAAATTTATTTAATTCAATATTTTCCAGTTACCATAGACTTTTGTCTTTTGTTTTGGTTGTTCTTTGTGTGCCACTTATTCTTGTTGGGTTGTTGGTTGTTGTTCCACTTCTATTCCAACTATACATAGTGAAATCAAACAAGCCCCAAAAATCAAATTAGCAAATAGACAGAGAAAATCAAATAAGCAGTAGAAATCAATAGAAATAAGCTGCAGAAACTAATGTGGTCAGATAAATTTAACTTCCAGAGAAAATTACCATTGACAGAGAAAATTATAATAAATAGAAATTTCTTTGAGTTATGTTGACACAAGGACAAAACATTTTGTGGTTCAAGATTTTCACTGACCTTGTGGTTTAACTTATGTTGGTGTTCGGTAAGGTTGTGTTGCTAGTTGGACGGATAATTCTTGAATTTGTTCATGCAATCTAGCATTTTCAGTTTCAAGCTCTAAAATTGAGTACCTCAACTGTTGAATTGTTTTTGTATCATCTTCTTTTTGAATCTCCAACATCCTTAGTTTCATTTGGTTTGTGCTGTCCCTTTATTGAAGTTTTGAGTTATGTGATATTCCAATTTCTCTCTTCTTCTATTTTAGATTTAGAAAGTGCCTTTAGTCTTTGATGTAGATCAGCAATTTGAGCATTCTTTGATTCCTCAAATTCTTGAGGCTGATGCATTGTTGAGCCACAAATGCTATCATGATGTTGGTCCATCTGCTCATTATGTTATTCTTCATCATCTTCCTCATTGTTTTCTTTTTGCTCTTTAAATTGAGTGTCTTGATCTTCTTCTTCATTGTCTTCTTCTTTCTGTTCATTTTATTCTTTGTCTTCTACTTCTATTTCTTCACTTTCTTCTTTGGTTTCCGCTTCTCCACTGCTTGCTTGATCTTCTTGTCCATTGCTGGCTTCTTATTCTTCTATGTTGCCTTCTCCTTCTTCATTCCCTCCTTCAGATGAATCTTCTAATGGTTCCTTGAATTTGACAATTGCCTTTTTTGATTCTTTCCTCTTCTTTTTACCAAGACAAAACTCCTCTGATGGGTTTTTAACTAGCTCCTTGTTATCTATCTGTAACAGGAGGCTTTTTCATTAGAGAAATGTTACAAAATTCATTGAGAGAAAAAATTAAAATAAGGCAGATAAAATTCATCTAAATGATACTAATGGGAAACAAACTTTAGAGAAAATTGTATGGGCCAGAGAAAATTACAAACAAGGAGATAATTTTATGAGGCAGAGAAAATTATGAAACTAGCAACATAATTTAGATATCAGAGAAAATCAATCAAGGCATATAAGTTAATGTTACTATAATTGTGTCAGAGAAATTTGGATTTCAGAGAAAATTCATTACAAGGGCGGAAATAAACAGTGTTAATCAAAGAAACAAGGCACATAAGTTATGGGCCCGAGAAAATTACACACAAGGAGAAACAATTTTATAGGCTAGAGAAAATTATGAAACAACCAACATAATTCAGATATCAGAGAAAATCAATTAGGGCATATAAGTTAATGTGTTACAATTGTGGTCAGAGAAATTTGGATTGTAGAGAAAATTGATTACAATGGCAGAAATAAACTAGTGGTAATCAAAGAAGAAACATAAATTGATAGTTCAGAGAAAATTAATCTCAATCAATCAAGGCACAAGGAGGGAAACAAACCAGTGGTCAGAGAAATATTGGAATTTCACTGAGATTTCAGTGGCGATAGAAATCTAACTTGTTGAAGGTGCAAGAGAGTGGACTGGTGTCTTCTGCAGCTGTTTGGTCAAGCTATGTAGGTTCCACTTGGCACATCTTAGGAAGTTAGTGTGTTACTGTCTTCCGAGTCAATAATATTTGCATGTTCACATAGCCAATACTGTGATGGAAATTAAAGTAATTAAATTTTGCTAAACACACAAATTTGTAAGTATGATAACTGCAAATTTAAATGAAAATTATACTTACTAGCAATGCAATGACACACCCCGTAAGTTTTTCTGGAGTTTTGTGCAATGCTATGATAGAATCAATCAATGTTGATGTGATTGCTTCTGCCCAATCATACTGTTTCATTGATTCAAGAGGTTCCGCATACTTTATAAAAACCTACCCTATTGAATTCCCACTTGTTGCAAAAAAATAGGGTGAGACACAAGTACAATGTAACAATGATTGCTACATCTTTGAAGTCAGTTGGTTGCTTGCCTTTTAATGCTTTGACCAAGGCATTTTTAAGAACAGGATTAGTGAGCCTTGTGTCTTTTGGGAATCTTCTCCTTAGGAATGCAGATTTTGGCTTTTTAGAGTATCTTAATGACATGGCTCCTTTACCTCATTGCAAATAAAAAATCAAGGTCATGTCATTGGTTGTAAAGGTCAAGTTCTTTTTACCCACTGTGAATGCTTTTATCTTTTCATTGTAACGTTGGATTATTGCAACTACATCATCATCAGATTTTCTAGATTTCCTTGGATCCATCCTTCCAGTGGTTAGAGCTTGGATCAAATACCAGAATGGGGTCTTTTGAAGCTCTACAGTTGGTTTGAATTGAATTTAAGTGTTTGAAAAAATGTGACAACAGATAAGAGGTTGGATCGGTATTGAATACTGTAATGAGCTCTCTTTCTTTGGAGTTTAACAGGTTTTTTCCCCTTGAGCTTGAGTCTTTTGAAGTTGGGGTATTCATCTTGATGCTAGTTGCTTCATCACCTTGGACTTGTGTATTTTGGCAAGGAGTTTGTACTGTTTTGCTGCTTTTTGATCTTAGATCATAAGAAGACTGAGAGAGTTTCTGTTTCTTGCTCGGTGTTTCCGGTGTTTTGCTGCTTTTATGTTTTGCCATTTTCTAGACAATGATGAAAATATAAAGATGTCAACATTAAATCTCAGAGAAAATTGAACATAACAGAGAAAATTAGACATGTCAGAGAAAATTACACATAAGGGATAAAACTAAAGTGGCTAGGGAAAATTATAAATGTTAGAGAAAATTAGACACTAAAAATTAAATGTCAGAGTACTAATTGTTTTCCTATGGAACATATCTAGCCACAGAAAATTTCCATGGAATATATCTAGCCACAGAGAATTTCCATTCCTAGAGAAAATTAACAAAGCAACGTAAACATGATAGAGAAATTTTCAATAATTGTTAAAATTACATATAGAAGTAAAATATAGCCAGAGAAATTCAAAAATATATATATATATATCTAGTAAGCACAAAAAATAAATGACAGAGAAAAGTAAACATGGCAAGCCAAAGAAAATTTTCATTCCACAATTAGCAAGATAAAATAAACAAAGCAATGTGAATATTCCATTGAAAATTACACAACATTGAAATCAAGAATTGAACAAAATAAACATATTAGAGAAAATTACACATTCCAAAGAAAATTACACATTCCCGAGAAAATTTCCATTCCAGAGAAAATTTCCAATTTATAATATTAAAACGCCATAGAAATTTACATACACAACCAGAGAAAATTAAACATGATAAAGACACAAAAGGGAGAACAGTGATGTTGCCAGAGAAAATTATAAATGCTAGAGAAATTTAGACACAAACAAGAGAGTAATAGACATTCTAGAGAAAAATACATATTCAAGAGAAATTTACAAAGTAGAGAAATTTATAGACAAAATCACAGAAAAATGTTCAAGAATAAGATCAAAACACATAGAAATAACTTTTTTCAAAATAAACATGCCAGAGAAAATTCAAAGAAGAAACATACATTCCAGTCCATAATATTAAAATGCCAGAGAAATTTACATACACAATCAGAGAAAATAAAACATGATAGAGACACATAAGGGAGAAAAGTGAAGTGGCTAGAGAAACTTATAAATGCCAAAGAAACTTAGACACAGACAAGAGAATACTAGACATTCCAGAGAAAGATAGACATTCCAGAGAAAAATACATATTCCAGAGAAATTTATAGACAAAATCACAGAAACATGTTCAAGAATAAGATCAAAACACAGAGAAATAACTTTTTTCAAAATAAACATGCTAGAGAAAATTCAAAGAAGAAACATACATCAAGCAAAAACTAGAGAAATTCAAATGCCAGAGAAATTTATAGATAAAATTACACAAACATGTTCAAGAATAAGTTCAAAACACAGAGAAATAACTTTTTTCAAATTCATGTAGCTTTTTATTACGAAATTGAAACCCTAATTAATGGAAGGTTAATATAAAATGCAATTAACTGTGTTTTCAGAGAAAATCTAGTTGGATTGTAGCAAAACTTACCAGAGTTAGGATGAAACTTTCATTACGAACTGATATGCCCTGAGATGAAGATGCGATGTGGCGAAAATGAACTGAGATGGCGATGAACAGTGAAAACGGGGTCAAAGAAATTTGTGAGGAATGAATGGGAATGATTTTTGCAAAAGATAATGAAACTTTAATATCGATGGTGAAGATGATATTGAAACCCTAATTCTGCTATTCTCTTGCTCGTGTAGATGGTTAGATATTTGGAATGGAACTCAGTCGTCGGAATCCAGTTTCGTTTTGTATTGATTTGTGAAGGATATTTTGGTCCACGAAATAATTAAAAATGCGCGTCATATAGTTTAAGGACCTGATGCATCACCCTTTTTTTTGATATCTTTTATCCTCTAAATTACTATTATTAAGGTACCTTAAAAAAAATTCTCCAGCCGTCCTTGAGAAGTTTCTTTGTTTATTTATTTTCCTAAGTTCTTTTCAACCTGTGTCATATCATATGCCTCAAGCTCTGTTCACATCTAATGGAAAATTGTTAAACACTGACATCGTCAAACGTTGTATTAGACTAATGAGAAATCGCAGATGATGTTGAGTCATTATTTATTTTTTAATTATTTAATAGGGATGATTCAACGTGTTTCGGATATAAAATTTTCCTCCATATAATTGGTTTAAAATATTATATAAACTATATGATAAGTAAGATTACTAAATAATTATTCCAAAGTAAATAAAGGTCCAATTTCTTTTTTTTCTCCCTGTATCTCTCTTTGTATATATGCCAGGACATTCAAAATTAGTTGATGAAAAATGTTTGCGATCCCTTTTTTTTTTGGAGACCTTCACACTTTTGGAGCTCAACCATTAATATATGTGTGAAACCTACTCATATATGCGTGGGACTCACACCATTAATGATTGAGATTTAAAAAGGGTTATAAAGGTCTCCAAAAAAAGGAATCTAAATCATTATTGTTAGTTCACATGCGCATTAGCGGACTGGATACCTAATGATAATAATATATCTATTTATCTATATTATCTATATCTATATATATTATTATTATTATTATTATGTTAAGTGAAACCTTAATTTAATCTCTTGAAGCTTTTGCCACCTATAAATTAATAATAATAAAAATTAAAAAAAAAAAATCCAACCACATCCCTCACACACCCACGTTCCCTTACACGTCTCACCGCACAACTCTAAACTTCCACTCCCACATTTTCATCCCAACGAATCTGATTCTCCTTTTCTGACTGTTCCCACTTTTCACCGGACAAACACCTTTTTCATCCCATGTGTCCTTACACTTCATGGAATTCTCTTTTTCTTCTCCCAGTAAAATCATTGTTAATCACATTCTTAGAATATTTAATTTTCTGAATTTGCTTTGAATTATTTATTTATTTATTTACAATTGGTGTCAATTTTATGGTAATGGTTTAATTGAACGGTAGTTTGTGGTGGTTTGAATATGAAATTGGGCTTTAATTTCAATGGCGGAAGTCAAGTTTGTTTTTTCATTCCACGTGTCCCTCTATTCTGTTATGCTTCAAGTAAAAGTATAAAAACTAGCATTATCAAGTATGTTTTTTTTATATAATTTATTTTTATATTATTAGTATGTAGAACACAAATTGAGTACCATAAAAAAAAATTTCTTTCCTCCAATTCTCTCTCAATTTCTTTTTAACTGAAACTCTTTTCTTCAATTTTTTTCATTTTTTTTTAATTTGTTACTTTATTATGATGTATCATAAAAATTGAGATGAACCAATTCTCCTTCTCTTGAACTCTTTTTTTTTTGTTTGTTTGAAGTATGTAAAACATTGGTGGATTAATGCAGGGATTTTATTTTATTTTATTTTATTTTTTGAAAAAAATTCCAACTTGGGGCTAATTATTGTCTCTTTTTACCCAATTCTCTCTCTGTGTCTCAAATTCTTTATCTCGGTATATCAATTACTTATTTTTATTTTCTAACATTTTTACAAAGAAAATTGTCAATAATAACACTCTAAAAGATGTTTAAAAATAAAGTTCAACAGGTCAATGATGTAAAACTCATTAATTTTAATATTTTCAGTGATTAAAATTTTTGTTTACATATTTATTCTGTAGGTATTTAAGAGTCTATAATTTATAATTTTTGGCATTGAAACTTTTGCAGTATGGTAGGGTTTTGTTTATGTTTTAAATATTCTTCAATCTAAACTATAAAATATCCCTCCTATTAATCTTTTTAGGTATAAATTCTGTTCTAAAAGAATAACTACAATTAATAGGTTTGTTTATGTTTTAAATATTCTCAATTTTTTTGGGTACAAATTCTATTTTTCTTTTTGGTAATTCCTGAACAGTAGTGTATGCAAGTTTATAAATTTTAAT
This sequence comes from Camellia granthamiana, assembly GCA_036172215.1. Lineage (NCBI taxonomy): Eukaryota > Viridiplantae > Streptophyta > Magnoliopsida > Ericales > Theaceae > Camellia > Camellia granthamiana. Next base: position 92,286,005 of record CM069908.1, on the reverse strand, counting down.
TAAACATATTTGAAAATTAAAAAAGCAAACATCCTAAAAAATTCATATTTTGGTATATAAATTCTGTAATTTTTGAAAAAAATGAAAAATTCAAATTTTCAATTTGTTGATTATGTTGACTGAAAAACAATAAGTAAAAAATTGTATAAAAATTTGAATTTAGGCTCATATTTTTATGAAAACTTGTTTCATTTTTTTTTACCATATAAAAGTTCAATCTAAACTATAAATTTTGTTTTAAAAAAATAACTAGAATTAATAGGTGTGTTTATGTTTTAAATATTCTCAATGACTGTTTATTTTTATTTTTATTTTTTTTTGGTATAATTCTGTTATTATTTTTTTTGGAATAAATTTTGTAATTGTTTAAGAATTTTGAATTTGTTTATTTTTTTATTATTTTGTTTGGTATAAATTCTTTGGCTATTTAAGAGTCTTGAATTTATTTTATTCTCGGTCATAGAAGCTTTTGTTTATTTAGTTATTTATTTTTACTATAAATTCTGTAATTGTTAAGTAATATCACTTTTATTGGACAATATTTTCAATATTTAAACTTGAGAGCACATCTTAATGATTGTTTATTTATTTATCTTTGTAGTTTAATTTTGTTCATTATTATTCTAAACTATAAATTCTGTTTGAAAAAAATAACTAGAATTAATAGGTTTGTTTATGTTTCAAATATTCGCAATGATTGTTTATTATTAATTTTGTTTTTGGGTGTAAATTCTGTTTTCTTTTTAAAAATAAATAAATTCTATAATAAGAGTTTTGAATTTGTTTATTTTCTTCGGTATAAATTCTTTAGTTGTTTAAGAGTCTTAAATTTATTATATTCTCAATCATAGAAACTTTTGTTTATTTATTTATTTTTTTACTATAAATTCTATTAAGTAATATCATTCTTCTTGGCCAATCTTTCCAAAATTTGAACTTGAGAGCACTATGTTTATTTATTTATATTAAATAACATCTCAGTAATTGTTTATTTTTTATTTTTATAATTTAATTTTGTTCATTATTATTATAAAAAAAAAATTCAGGCTGCTTTGCCACATTGTGCTATTGGGGACAAGTTTTTTTCAACTTGCTTTACCACATAATGTATATATATATATATATTGTGAAAATTAGTAAATATTGAATATTTTAAAAGATTTATATATATATAATGTCGTACATATTTTATTTATAAAATATATTAAAATCAAATGTAATATTACAATACATTATATTATACTCATGATATATATACATCATTTAAAAAAAATATAGCATAATATAGTTTTTTTTTTTTTTTAAAATTACACACACATCATGTGTGCCCTAGGCCGCTAGTATATATACTAAAAAGTGTGTACACTCCTATGAATGTACTTGAATTTGGCAGTTCCATATCTGTAGTATGGCCGCTAGTATATATATTAAAAAGTGTGTACTTCTATGAATGTACTTGAATTTGGCAGATCCATATATGTGGTATGGTTTAATTTAGTAGTTGCAATTACAGGTACATAATGGCATTTTTGAAAAACAAAAGTTGTGTCATTGACACCAAGTTCAACATTTGTTTTATATACTGAGAAAATATTATTTTACTCCCTAAATTAGAATAAATTATATTTTGCACTCTTAGATTTTATACTTATTCTTATTTTAATTCTTACACATGAAATCATGACAGTCAATTCCTTATATTTTTAGGATGTGTTTGTTTGGACAGATTGGATAATAGGGGATTGTAATCCATCGGACTATTAATCCTGGGATACATTGTCCTTAGATTATTTGGTTGGATTAGATTTGTATCCTATGTTTGTTTAGTTATGAGATTAGAAGTCTGTATTGGACTATTCTATTGAATCCCATATTTGTTTAGGATATTATGGAAAAAGATAAAGGCTCAAAAGACTATTTTACCCTTTTGAATTATTTATTGAATAATAATAATATTAAATCTGAATTATAAATTTTATTTAATTTGTTTACTAGAATTTTTAAAAAATTAAATAAATAAAATATTAATAAATATTACATGAATTTATTTTAATTCATAATTGAGATTTTTAAATTTTATGACTACTTTATTAAGTATAATTAATATCATGAATGCACCAAATATGAAATTTTTTTGACTTCATGCCTAATTCTAGTAGATCAGGACAAGCTAGCAATTGTGAAATGAAGCTGCTGCTGTGAAATGAAATTGCTGTGAAAGCAAAATGGGCAAAAGATAAAAGAAAGAGATATTAAATACTAGTGTCAAAGATGTAATTCAATGGCTAATCCCATGGGATACATTGTCCCACGAATTCTGTCCCAACCCCCTCCCCCGGATACAATAAGCCAACGAATATAGGACTAATAGTCTGGAGCAAAAAATTAATACCAAACAATGGACTATTAGTCCATCCAGACTAATAGTCCAATCCCATGGTGTAATCCTGTAATCCTTCAAAAAAAAGTATACTTTTTTTTACCTATATATACTTATTTGGGTCACATCAATCAACATCTATTAACATCTATCAACATCTCCTCTCTATTTTTCTAACCACTTTCTCTATTTTTCTACACATTTTTTTATTATTATAAAAAGTCAAAAAGTACACTTATTTAGAACATTCCAAACCACCCCTTAGTCAAATCTCAGTTGATCCCTATACATAAAATCATGACAGTCAACCGCCTACACTTTTGGTCAAATCTCATTTTGGTCCATACACAAGTGTTAATATCTTCTATTACTTCATTGTTTAAATTTTTAACATAATCCAATCATGTGAGAAGAACGTGACTATGAAATGAAGGTAACGGAAAAAAATCATTAATATTTCCCACTAATACACACTTTGTCCTACGTGATAAGCATATGAGAGTTATATAATACAATGTATATATTTTATACTTTATATGTATATATATATATATTTGTATACTGAAAATTGAGACGAAGATATAAAAAAATAAAGCTTTTGAAATAAAAAAATGCATCAAAGAAATTGAAGAGAAATGAAAAGGAATAAAAAGAATATTTTGTTATTGTGAAAAACAGATTTCATGATTCCAATTTATATAAAATCTTAGTTTACCTTCTTAATAGTTCACAATCTTCATTTTGTTTTAGCTTAATACAATCATAATTTGATATAAATTTTGGAACAAAGTGTATATTAGTGAGAAATGAGAATAATTTTCCTCTTTTTCCCTCATTTCATAGTAATATTCTTGTCACATGATTATATTCTGTTAAACATTTAAAAAATAGGGTAACAGAAGGGAGATATTGACACTTATGTAGGGACCAAAATGGGATTTGACTAAAAGTGTAGAGGGTTGACAACCATGATTTCATGTATAGAAACTAAAGTGAGATTCGACCAAAAGTGAAAAGGGTTAATTGTTAAGATTTCATGTGTAGGGACCAAAGTGAGATTTGACCAAAGTCCATGGGGTTGACTGTTATGATTTCATGTGTAGGGGCTAAAGTAGGATTTGGAACAAAGTATAAGGGTGCAAAGTGTAACTTACCCACTAAATGATCACTCAAAAATCAATTCAATTTCTGTTCTTTTAATAATATCAATTTTATATCTAAACTATTTGATTTTGCATAAATTTTACCCCATAGTTAATTGTCGTCTATAATCAAATAGAACTTGTTGATATGACATCCAAATTTCATTTGAAATTTCATTTTACCTTCCAAATTATTCCCAAAATATCAATTAGACTCCTAAACAAAATAAAATTTGGAAATCTAATTAATATTTTAGAGATAGTTTGGAGAGCAAAATAAAATTTCAAATAAAAATTAGTTACCATATCAGCAACTTCTATTTGATTATAAATGACAACTAAAAAAAAGGGTTAAAATAGGTCAAAAATCAAATAGTTTAGGTGCGACTTAAAAAAACAGGGGTTGAATTGATTTTTGAGTAATAATTTAGGGAATAAAATGATATTTCATCTTATATATTAGTATAGATAGTTATATATAGTTAGATTGTATCGATTACCCTTTAAAGAAAAAAAAAAGGTCTGATATAATTACGTTGTTCTTTTAATAATATTAAAATGGCCAAAATTATTTTAGGCCTCGTTTGAGAACATGCTAATTTAGTAACTTTTTGGCTATTTGACTAAAATATGAGCTAAAAAAAACTAGTATGTTTGGGATGACTTTTTGGCTTTTTACGAAAAGATGTGCAAAAAGTAGAGAGAAAATAGAATCTTTGACTTTTTGGTATGGGTTGTTGACTTTTTGGCTAATTTAGTAACTTTTTAACTTTTTAGCTAAAAATGAGGGTTCCCAAACGAGGCCTTAGATGGTGCATGGATACAAAAATAAATAAAAGAAAAACATACATTTCATTATAAAAGAGATGATAATATTATTTTTAATTCATATGATTTACAAATTATTAATGAAAAAAAAGTGTTGTATGAATTAAAAAAAGAGAAAATATCATTTCGCCTACCAAACTTTAACGCATTTTTTAATTTGACTCTCAGACTTTGATTAATATCAATTTTACACTCAAACTTTCAAAATTTTGATTAATTTAGCCCCTGCCGTCACATTCCGTCAACAATTGGACGAAATGTGCTGATGTGGGGGCAAATTGATTTTTAAGGTGTAGTTTGGGGGGCAATTTGATTTTTAATTTGGGAGGCAAATTAATTTTTAAGATATAATTTAGGGGGTAAAATAAAATTTTAAATGAATTTTAGTGCCACGTCAGCATATTCCGTCTAATTATAGACGAAATGTGACAGTAAAGGTCAAATTGATTAAAATTTTGAAAATTTAGGTGAAAAATTGATATTAATCGAAATCTGAGAATCAAATTAAAAAACATGTGAAAGTTTAAGGGATAAAATGATATTTCCTTTCAAAAACATTATAGGAATCCTATATGACAATATTAAAACTTGTGAGATTTGATATATTTGTTTCAAACCCTAGGGGAGGTTGTTTGCCCTTAAAATATATAACGATTATAGGCATGGAAAATCCCATAATACATGCCTTTGACTATATGCCCAATTCTGACAAGAAATATTGTTTTACCTTTAAATTATTATTTAAAAATCAATTCAATCCTTGTTCGTTTAATAATATCAATTTTATGTTTAAATTATTCGATTTTATATCAATTTTATTACACTGCCAATTGCCGTCTATGATCAAACGAAAATTATTGATGTGGTATCCAAATTTCATTTTAAATTTTATTTTGTCCCCCTATACTATACCCAAAATATCAATTAGACCCCTAATTTTATTTTTATTTTTATTTTTTTGTCAAAAGGGGACTCTTGCGAAAACAACGCTCGAGGGGGAACTACACAAGGTGCTTATGCTTGATCGCCCCTAATCCCACGATGCCAGGCCTTTTTAGGGGCGGACGGCAGCATCGCGTACCTACCAAAGCATACGGGCACTAGCACTTGAGCGCACCCGCACCTGCCGCAGGAGAGCCTTTCTTTACCGGTACTCGGAGAGTGAGAGGATCGGCAGTCTGATAAGGCTCTGATACCATTGACGCGGAAGTAGCACTCAGATGAAGAATATGAATACAGAACTGGAAGCACTTAATCCAAAGTGATAAAATACCAAAGTAATAAAATATTAAAACTTAAATACATAAATTAAAATTAATATGCAGAAAATAACTTACAATTACAATTGTAGCAACTGCAAGGATCTTAATTGAGTTACAAACAGGAAGGGGTAATTCTCACTCAGAGCTCTCTGATTTTTCAAAATATAAATTTCTAAAATGTTGAAGAGCACCGACTGAGTTCTAATTGCTTGCAATATATAGAAAAAGAAAATACAGTAATCATGTGAATGAAAGAAGATACAGTAATCTTGTGACTTCGATTATTGATGAAAGCAACTGGCAGCGCATGGGGTGAAGAAGATGCTGTCGGATGCTTTTGGTGGAGCAGAAACACGGGCGAACAGTTGATCATCTTTAGACAAAAGTTGACTGGATGAATAGTGAAAGTGAACAGTAAAAGTGAACAGTAACTTTTACTATTCATTACTTTCGGTAGAACACGTGAATATAGGAATCATTATAGATACAAATTAGTAGCTTTTCTCAAAAGAGTATTGATTGAAACTAATTGATATCTATAGGGAATCCTATGTTGATCAGGCAAATGGGTCCTGAGCATCTTGAAACTCTGGACCAGAAAATTGATTAGTTGATTCTTCAGAAGAGTGTACACTTTCTGAACCTCCGTCTGAACTGTCTGAATCGGTTGATTGGGCCTGAGCTTGATCCACAAGTTGGCGGGCTAATTGGAGCATTTCTTCTCTGGATGACTTGGGCTTAATCCCGGATTTGACTTTGGGCTGAGTAGGAGGTGAAATGGGCTTTGCCTTCACTTTGGACTTTGATTTGGATTTTGATTGGGCCGGCTGAGCAGCAACAACTTTGGACTTGGATTTATCAATGGGCTTGCTTGACTTGGGCTTGGAACCACTAGATGAGGGGCTTCCAAGGTTGATTGGAGGAAGGCTGGGCTGACTTCCTTGGCTGATTGTAGCAGTTGGGTTCTGCTGGTTTTGAGCAATAGCAGGAGTTGGAGCACATTGATCAAGAGGGAATTCTTCTTGAACAATTTCAAGAATTCTGGGCACATTATACTTAGCCCACCATTTGACTGTGTGTTGACGAGTGATTATATTATCATCAATCCCATAATGCCATTTAAATATCCATGGAATTTTGTATTTGGATATGAAAATGAGCAATAAAGGAAATTGTCTTTGATGAGCAGTGAATGAGTACACAGAGGCAAAATAATTAATTATGTCACTGAGGGGACTAGGAAGGATATCTGAAATAACACCATAGTGAGTCCACCATCTCAGAAACCAGGTTGGTAATTCGGATTTAAACTTCTGATCAAAGGATATGAACCAGGAATGACTAAAGGTTTTATTTTGGTACAAGAAAATCTTGAACCAGGCATCAACGTAATCATGGTAGTTATATTGAATGGAGTGACCAGGGAGATCTCGAAGCTGATTAGGAGGACCCCATTCAGCTAAGGATACAATGTTGTGAATATAAATTGAATGATACAGGATCTTGTAAGCATAAACTCGATCCTGGATTGGTTTGATTAAAATGGAATGGTGATGGAGTAGAATGTCTTTGTAATAGGAAATGGTTTTCTCTGGATGTGAGAGAATGAAATGGCATCCAGAGCCAAAATGGAATTTAGCAATGTCATTGAGGGTTTGATTCTTTGGGTGACTAGGTTCTTTGTAGAATAGGTTAGTAACATGTGATTTGGTATACTCGGTCCGGGATGGTCTGACTTGGTTAATTGGGAGTGGAGTAACTGAAACGGATTGGCTGGAGGCAAAAGGATCAGAAGCCAATGCAGATGAGTAATCAGGTCGATAAATATGACCAAGAGTGTGATAACGGTTAACCATTTCAAGTGAATGAGATTGGGTGATTGATTCCAAAGGAGGAGGGACAATGAGTTGGTTAGGTTTACTGGAGGATGGGATCAAAGCCTTGGAAGGAGGCCTTGGGCGAGACATCTGTTTAAACAAGAAACAATGATTAGTAGCAAAGATTAACAACCAGAAAGAAGATCAAGATAATTTTGAAAATAATGTAAATGGTTGTAATAATCATGTCGTAAAATTCGACGAGCTTGAATCTGTTGGTGAATGATGTATTGGGCTCGCTTGGTAGTGGGTTTGGTGGATTTAAGTCGATTAATACGGTAGTTGACTTGTTTAATCAAGGTTCGGTAATGGGTAATTTGGGTTTTTAAATATGGAATATGTGGAGTTGCACTCATCCCTTACCCCCCTGTAAAAATTCCCGGGTGGAAAAATCAGGAAGGGAATTTTGACAACCAGGTATATAAGTAATATCAAAATAAAAAATACTTAAAATAGATTGCCAACGAGCAAAAATTTGTTTACTAGCAAGATTTTGAATATCTTTTTCCAAAACATATTTAGCAGATTTGCAATCAACACGAAGTAAAAATTTTTGATTTAAAATATCATCTTGAAATTTTTAAATACACAAAACAGTGGACAAAATTTCTTTTTTAATAGTACTATAATTTAATTGTGCTTTATTCTAGACACCAGAATGATAACGAACAATTTGTTCAGAGGATTGAGGAGTGATTTTTTGAAGAAGAATACCACCATAACCAATATCGGAAGCATCAGTTTGAATAATTTTGAATGAATTCTCAGTAGGAATACCAAGACAAGGAAGAGACTTAACATATTGTTTGACTTGCTGAACGACAGCAGTATGAGTAGGAGACCAAGGAGGAGGATTATCCTTTAACCTATCAAACAGAGGTTGGCAGATTTTCCGAAGATCTTTATAGAATTCAGCAATGTAATTGAGAGAACCTAAGAATCTTTGTAATTGAGTTTTATCAAGAATTTCATCAGGAAACTTGGAAGCAAATTCAATAGAGCGACTAATTGGCAGAATAGTATTATGGTGAATGTCGTAACCTAAAAACCTAACTTTAGTTTGAAACAATTTAATTTTAGGAGCAGAAATGACTAAACCATGACTTTTAATTGTATAAAAGAATGCAGTTAAGTGTTTCCAATGTTCACTAATGGATTTTGAAAATATTAATATGTCATCAATGTAAATAATTGAAAAATGGCTAAACGGATTAAATATGTCATTCATTATGTTTTGAAATTCACTAGGAGCATTTTTTAAACCAAATGGCATGACATTCCATTCATATTGACCAAAAGGTGTATTAAAAGCAGTTTTGTATCGATCTTTAGGATGAATTTGAATTTGCCATAAACCACTTTTTAAATCAAATTTGCTAAAAATAAGAGCTTGAGTAAGTCGTTTAATTAAATCTTTTTTATTGGGAATAGGATATCTAATCCATTCTAGAACCGCATTTAAGGGTTTGTAATTAATAACCAAGCGAAGAACACCTCGTTCTAATTCAGCATTTTTATTGACATAAAAAGCAGGACAAGACCATGGGGATTTACTAGGACTGATAATTCTATTTTTTAATAATTCATTAATTTCTTTTTTACACATTTCTAATAGTTCATGATTCATTTGAATAGGTCGAGATTTAGTAGGTATTTGTCATTCATTAAAATTCTTAATATATGGTAAAGTTACTACATGCTTTTTCCTATGCCAAAATGCAGTAGGTAAAGATGAACAAACGGTTGATTCAAGTTTTAATTTGAAATCACTAATTTGAGAAATTAGAATTGGGTCAGTTAACTGTTGGTCAATTCTTTTATAATTAATTTCTTCTTTAAGAAAATTAATGTGTCGGGTTAATCTATTAATAGTATGAGAAATAGAACAATCTTGTAATTGATTTAATTCTAACATTTCAGGTGGAAATAAGAATTTAAATGTGACAGGTTGTCCTAAAACATGAGTAGTTATTCCTTCACTAGAAGTGGTAAAAGGATATAACAAAGATATGAATGGTGTGGCTAAAATAATTCTATCAGTCATATTTTTAACTAAAACAAGTGTGGTTTTAAAACAAACATTATTTTGGCAAACATGGACTTTGGGTAATTTATATTTGATATGCATTTTACTACCATTGGCAGAGGTTAATTTCTCTTGACATTTTTCATAATATTTAGTAGGAAGTAATCATTCTTGAATACAATTTAAATCAGCACCAGTATCAATTAAAGCAACTAACTCTAATTCAAAATCTTCGACAACAATTTTAATTTTTGAATACCATTTTTGCATATAGATTTTATTGAGTAAGTTTAATCGTTTGTCTTCAATGTTAGTAGGTTGAGGGCGATTATCAAATATAAGTTTGGCTGGATTAGTATGATCAAAATCAGGGTCAGAATTATGTTCAGATTCGTGAGGTGATGTATGTGGATTAGGTTGGAAATTAGTCAAACTTTGATTAAGTTTTAAAGTAATAATTTCATCTTCTAATTTTTTATCTCTATTATGAAGATCACAGATAGTTTGTTTAATTTGGTTGATTTCAGATTGTAAATCTTGAAGTGTAATTTCTTTAGTTTTATTTTTAAATTTTTCTAAGGTCTTAGATAAACTAATAATGGGTTTATTAATCTTAGGTTTAGTATCCGATTGAAGTAATAAAGCTTTTAATTTATCAATATATTGTTGTTTTAAATTAGGATCGTCTAATTTACTAATTAAGTCAATTAAAGTAAATTCTTCTTGAGTATGTTTGGTAAGATCAGAAATTTGTTTAACTGGTTTACAACAAATATCATTACATCCTAAGGTAATTTGATTATCTGAATCAGAATTATCACTATTCGAAGGAGAATTAGATGTAGATGGAGGAACAGAAGAGGAATCATGATCAGATTGATTTAATTGAAAGATTTCAAATAACTGAATTTTGGATTCTTTATTAATTTGGAGTTGGTTAACTCTGTCTTTTAGTTTTTGTTTTTCTTTACATTTATTAGCATAATGACCTTTTTGGCCGCAATTATAACAAGTAATATCTTTATTTGATTTCGGATGTGTTTTAGATTTATAATGTTTCTTTTTGGGTTTGGTATAGAATTTATCGTTGGATTTGGAAGGTGAGTAAGGCTTTTTGTATTTATTATAATATTTGGATTTATTTTTATGCTTAGAATATTTATGTGATTTCCTACGAGAGGGTGCGACAAGAGGTAATCCATATTGTTCACAGAAATTTCCTAATTCATATTTAGCTTTATGTTTATCTTTAGTGGCTTTTTGACTAAGTTTAAGATCAATACACATTTTTAATCCTTCTTTTTGAATAGTGCTAATTATATCACCATAAGTTAAATTATCATATTTAATGACACCAGTAGGTTGACTAAGAACATCTCTAATTTTGTGAGCAAATAAGCTAGGTAATCCATTAATAAATTTTTCTTTCCAAAATGATTTAGTACAATCTTCTCTTAGCATAACTCTAGAGGTAAATACATCTTTATACCATCGAAAATCACTTAAGGTTGGACAAGTAAGATTACTAAGTTGATCATGTATGCGAGAATAAATATTAGTAGGAGTACCAATAAAATGACGAACAATAGTATAAATTAATGCATTAATACCATCAGGGTGACAACATCCAATGTTTTCATCAAAGATAGGTAAACCATTTTCATCGGTTTGATTAGCATAAATTATGGATTCTCGTTGTTCTTCAGTTAAATATTTTTCCCACCAAGATTTAAGCATTCCAGTGAAACCAGAAGTAATTAAAGTAACAATTTCAGATTGAGAATATTGAGGATAATTAGATAGGTAACTATTGGAGACCATAGATAAATGATTTAGTTTTTGGAGAATTTGATCTTCACTAAGGCCATCAATATTCCATTCGTATAATTTTTTGGCAGAAACAGAAAATTGATTATTAAGATTAGTTTCTTCGAATTGAAGATCGGGAGGAGTAGGTCGAGAATACCAATTTTTGGTAGTTTGAGGATTAACTTTGGGATAATGTATCTTAGTAAGATGAGAGGATTGGAATTGTTGAGCTAATTGATTTATGTCATTATCAGTGTCAGATGGGGTGGAAGTAGTTTCAGTATGAAATTGTTGATTTAATACAGTAAGAGCTTTATCTTTAGAGGGTAGCATTATCAGATGTAGTTAGTTTGGTAAATAATTTTTCAATAGCTTTAACGGTAGATTGGTCATTAGTGACTAAACTGGTTCGTTTAGAACGATTACTGGGTAAATTAAGTAAAGGTGACTCTAGAGGTTGTGTTGTGGATGTAGTGTGAACAGATTCTAAATTGGTTTCTATCTTGTCTAATTGTTTACCAATGGTACTTAAACATTGATTAGTATAATTATTTTGTTCAATAACTTTTTTAATTTCAGGATCAGTATCAGGTAACTTAAAAGGTGACGCGGGAAGTTCAGAACCTTGTTGAGTAAGTAGTATTTTCTCTAAAGGAGGATGACTAGAATTAACAGAAGTAGTGTCAGAAGTTTTCCATTTATATTTTGTGATTGTATTAAGTTGTTTATAATATTTATCAACATACTCTAATAAAGGTAATTCAAAACCATATTCAATCATAAAATCATACCATTGTCTGGAAATTGTGGACATTTGAGCAGAAGTATATTGAGCATAGTAAGCATGTCGTTGAGTTCTATTTTTAGGGGATTTAAATTCAATAAGTAATTTATCAAGATTAGGAGTGAATTCTTTTTTGATTGTCATTAATTGAGGATTGATAGGTGGTGTAAATTCATCAAAATCAGTCTGAGTGAGAGAATTATTAGAAGCAATTTCTTCTTCAGGTAAATGTGTGTGGGCAGAATAAATAGGTTTACTGATTTGAGAGGAAGTAGTGTTATCAATGCCTTTTAATTTACTAGTTGTAGTTTGGCCAAGATGAAGTTGACTGTTTTTGCGAAATAATGGAGTATTGAAGATTTCATCTTCAGTTTCAATTTCAGTAGAGACACTAGATGTACTATGTCTAGAGGATTGGCTACGGTTAAATTTAATTCGAACAGAACCATCATTGTATTGTTGAATATCTTGGATATCTTGTTCTGAGGATGGTTGTTGATTATGTTTGTAATTTTCATTGACAGTAACCCATTGATCAGGTAAATCAACATTTTTCCATTCAATCATTTGTGGTATATTAATATGTGATTCATTGCTGCTACTACTACTTTGAATTAAAAGAGTTTTATCTTTGGGACTTTTATGTAAAGCATGAACATTTAAATTAGTTTGCATGCATTTATAGTGGACACGATATATCAAAGCAATATTATGAACTTTTTCTTTCATGTTGGTAAATGAACCATATAATTGAATATTTAATGTTAAAGCATCTAAAATATGCGGATCTCGTAAACTAAGCGTAAAATCAGGGAAACAATTAAAATGTACTGGACCTTTGTGAAGACCAGTTTCCATCATACTCATTAAACTGTCATTGTAATTAAGAAAACGAGCATCTCGTAAACATAATAAAACAGAGGTATTTTTACCTACAATTGTTAAGGGATTAACTCCAACTTGAATGAGACCAATATGCATAAAATTGTAACCATTATTTAAATGTCTTTTAATTAATTTAGCATCAAATAATTGGCAAGTTTCTCGAGGTTTTTCTAAAGCATATACTTGTTCAATGGTTTTAACATGTAAGGCAACTCTAAAAACATTTTGTAAAAAAGTAGTTTTATAAATTTCTTTAATTTGCAATTTTGGTATATTCCATCCTGTATTAATGTGATCATTTTGTATTTCAACATCTTCTTCATTTATGACTAATCCTTGATTAGGTATTGAGGGCAACGTTGTTGACCTAGAACTGACTGATGAGTTACTTCTAAATAATCGATTCATTGTTCTTGTTAATTAATCAGTTTTGCAGATATCTTAATACAGACCCTATTCTGGTCAGGTTATCACAGACCAAAGAGGTTTGAGTACAGACCCTATTCGAAATGTCCAACACTGCCTAACCCTAAGGACTTACTCTGGACAGAGGATGAAAGTGGGTGACTTAAACCTGGTGGATAGACCTAGACTGATCTTGTGGGTGATTAAGACAAACTGAAAACCAGATTAATCAAGTGAACAATAGAATGGATTAATTGGAAGAAACAAAGCAGTTAGAAACATGATACAACACCTAATTTTATTTTTATTTTTTTGTTTCAAGGGTCTAATTGATATTTTGGAGATAGTTTGGGGGTAAAATAAAATTTCAAACAAAAATTTGTACCACATCAATAACTTCCATTTGATATAAACAGTAGGTAACGGTAGGTAAAATTAATTCAAAATCAAATAATTTAGGTGTAAAATTGATATTCCTAAAAGAACAGAGGTTTAACTGATTTTTAAGTGACAGTTTAGGAGGCAAAATGATATTTCCTCTAGTTAAAACCTTTGTGATATTTTGTTTCATTGTAGTGTTGGTTTACGATGTAGTTATGAGTTATTATGGTCTTAATTATGACTTAATTATGATCTATTGTACTTTTTATTTTGATTATGACCGAAAAAGTCTTTGGTTATGCCTTAAATAATATTTGATTATGGCTACCTGGCCAATTCAACAAAACTACAAATTCTTGAAAGTGAACCTACAAAGAAAAAATGTTGTTGGAAATATTTATGTGGTCAGTGAGTATGTACTAGACAGTGATGTGAATGGATAATATTATATTGCTAATAAATAACACAAATAAATAAGAAATCCACGAAAAAATTCCAGTTGTATCTATATTTATTAATTATGTGATAATTACTAGATAAGATGCAATGACTTTGACTACGAAGTCACTGTCCACAATAAGAAATGTCAATCACTAGGGGCCCAATTTATAGAAAAAGATGTGTAAAAAAAAAAATTTAAAATTTTGTTTTGTGATTTATTTTTAATTTATATAATAGGAATTTTATATGTAAAAATAAATCTGAATCATAATATTTTTTTTGATATTTTATAATTGAGTGATGTATGCTTAACATTGTTGCCCGTTTAATAGTAGAGAAATTAGAAGTAGAATTACACTAGATGAGAGGAGGTTATGGCAACCCCAACTTCTGTATAAACTTCTATATACAATATAATTATATATATGTCCAGTAAAAATTATACAATTGACACCTTCCCCACAACTTTTAAAATTTCTTTGAGGTAAAACTCATTTTATAACGAGATGTTTTCCATCAAATGATATTTTTTTAAGACTCCAAGTCAATAAAATAATCAGAATGGTTAACACTGCACATATGGTTATGGTTAATGTTGGTACGTGTATAAAACATATTGAAATTTATAACAAAAAAAATATATAAATATATAAAACTGTGTGAGAATATATGAAATGTGTATTGAAATTTTAATTTTTTTGAAAATATTATTTGGTCCATAATGAACTAATGAACCAAGACCCTAAAATGATTTACAATTAGACTTTAATGTACTCCAATCCAACAAATAGATATACCATAAATTTAAATTTCAACAATGATTAAGACCCCTTTTTTTGGAGACCCTCACAAACTCCTTTGGATTTCAACCATTGATGGTGTGAGCCCCACACATACATGAGTGGGTCCTACACATACATCAATTGTTGAGATCCAAAAGGGATTGTGGGGGTCTCCAAAAAAGGGGGTCTTAAACATTTTTCTTTAAATTTTAGTCCCAAGATAAAATATGATAAAAAAGTATCATGAATTCTATACATTTTAATCCCAAGGTAAAATATTTAACAGAAAATTATAAAATTAACATAGACTATGTTATAAAATCTAAATATCAATTAGCACTTTAAAATATCTTTTTAATAAGACTTAAGAAGACCCGAGAGGAAATCATTTTATTTTTGGAAAAATATGTAAATAATTGTGAAGAAGAAGAGCCAAATGATGACTTCCATTGAGTCAAAATTTTGGTTCCACCTCTAAGAAAAAAAACACAACCACCTTTGCAAACAATAGAAATAAAATGATCATACTCTTCTATTATTAGAATGACAAACGTGTTAAGACCAACTAAACAATTTTTTTCAGAAGCAATCAGTGTGTTTGGTTTGGATTTTTTAGATTAAGTTTTTTTAAAATTGAGTTTTTTGGTTTTGGTATTTTTGTTTTTTGTTTTTAGTGAATATTTTAAACTATCTAAAAAGTAAAAAATTTGTGAATTTTGTTTAAAAAAATTAATAGATACATAAAAATATAAAAAATGTACTGAATTTTTTTTTTTATATGTTTTATATTTAGTGAATTTTTAAAATATTTTTTTCACAAATTTTTTACTTTTTAGATATATTTATGTTAGGTATGTCTAAATTTTTTAAAAAATTACTTAAAATATTAAAAAAAATTCAATAAAAACAAAAAAATACAAAGAACAAAAAAGTAAAAAAATTTTCAAAGTGTTTTTAAAAAATTGTAACCAAGTCAACTTGCAAGTCCACCGCATCGAATTTGTAAGTCAAGCAAGTCAACCCAACTATTCCATTGCAATTAAATCACAAGTTGCAATTTAGTCTGAGGGTGTGTTTGTTTCGACTTAATATATATATATATATTTTTAAAAATATTTTCTGTATAATTTTATTAATTGGTTGAATAAAAAATAAATAAAATATTTTTAAGAAAAATATATATTTTTTTTCATGCTCTTCAAAATGATTACAATTAAATATTCCACTAATTAATTTTAAAAAAAATCACTTTCAACTCGGTCCTTTCAATACATTGATCCTTTTAAAGGTGAAGGGGCGACTCTTGATTGAGTTCTATCCACGCTTAATCCAAAGTTTTTAAATCAAAGTGTCAATCAGATACTTGAAAAAAAAAAAAAAAAAAAAAATATTTTATGCGGAAACAAGCATAATATTATTTATTTTTTAATTAGTCCATATAAAAATGAAAAATGATATACAAAATTCACTTTTTAAATCTACTTTTTAAGCCTAATAATTTATGAGTGAGATGATTTATTAATCTCATCATATCGTCACACTGTGCTGGCTCCACCCATGCAGATTATCGTGGTGGTGGTGGTGGTGGTGGTGGTGGTGAACCAGCTCATGACACCTTCGAAAACCATCTCCGCCGCCACTTTTCACCGGAAATACCCACTTCCCACTCATCTCTTCTTCTTCTTCTTCTTCAATAGTTTCTTCAATCTCCTCCTCCTCCTCCTCTGCTTGTCCTTCTTCTATAACTTCTTCAATCTTTTCCTCTTCCTCTACTTGTTCTTCTTCTTCAACATCTACATCTCTAATGAGATGTAATCTCAACCGTCCATCTTCGCGGGAGGCACGTAAAACCTCAAGCCGTTCAATCTTCACCTCCATGAGCTCTAACCTCCCGTCTCTCCTCACCGGCCGGAGATAGAAAATCGGCTTTCCGTTCTGATTCAACGACGATAATGGCGGCGGAAAATTCTTCACCTCACTCCTCCATCCCATTCTCTTCCTTTTCACCTGAATCGTCATCGTCGTCATCGAATTCACCACATCGTCGCTAATATTCTCAATCTTGTCATCAACCCTCCACTCATCGGAGCTCTCAAACCCTAAACTCTCGGTACACAACATCAGCCCATCCACGCTTCCTCTCACCTCATCAAGAAACCCTATCTTCACGGCAGCGGCAGTGGTAGCAGTGGAAGAGGAAGGTGGTGGTGGTGATGATTTGACGGCGGAGGACTCAACGACATTGCTGGGTCGGTGGATGTTGTCGGCGGAGAGAGTGACGAAACTGAGGCCGCTGGCGACCGGAGATGCAAGATTCTGGCAGTGGCGGCGAGGGGGGGTTTCAACTACTGTTCCATTGTTGTTGTCCTTGGTGTTAGCGAAATTGAGCAAAGAGTGTACGCTTTTGACGCAAAAGTTTATCATAATTGTAATTGTTGTGAGTAGAAAAGGTATAGAAGGTGAGGGAAGAAAGGACATCTGGGTTGGGGTGAGTTGGGCTTAAAGGGGAGATAGTAGGGGATGAGGGTATTAATAACATACTCAAACCTAATTTCCGATGTACCCCCAAAAAAAAAAAAATAACATACTCAAACCAAAGATAGATATAGATGGATGATTTATGAGTGAGATGATTTTAATTTCAAACGTACCATAAAATTTTTCCTTCCGTACAATCTTAAACTCAAAAGTTATTCTAAGTTTTCTACTAGTTCATAATTTAAAAGTATTTTAAAAATATTTTTAACTTAATACCATATGTAAAGTATACACAAGTATACATACTAATTACAAATATTTTATCACAAAAACACTCGTATAATTTAAACATGTTAACATATTAGAGTCCAATTACGACGCTCAAGTACTCAAGTGTTTTCTGAAGTTACAAGCATAATATATTTAAATTTGTTAGAATAGTAGAGAGAGAGGAAATAATATGTATTGTATTCAATGAATTCTATACAATAGAAGGCCTGTATATATAGGTTGAGAAAGAGTATCTTATAAGAAATCTAACTATGGCAATACAAATATATTTAGGAAATCAATATCTAATATATCTAGAAATATATACCATATATACATTAACATTCCCCTTTAAACTCAATGAGGATAAACATCTTGAGTTTGGAGAGAGAAATTAAAATATGAAACAAAACTAAATAAAATAAAAGGAAAATAGATTGCAAAGTCTGAACGGGAGCGCGAGGGTGCTTTAGATAGATCAAAGGCCGGAACTAATGCCGGGAGACAGTTTATAGTCGTGTCAGATCATTGTAGGAACTGGCTAAAACTAATGTTGAGAGAGTTTAAGGTCATGTCGGACCATGGCCGGAATCAATGTTGGAATAGTTTCCGGGGTCATGTCGGACCATTGTAGAGACTGGATGTTGAACCAGCAAGTATGGCACAAACATAACTTATGACGTGGTACTGAACGATGATGGCAACAAATGACTGAGTGCACTAGGGGGCGTATTGGATGGTGCACCATGGAGCGACTTTGGTGGTGCGCTAAGGAGACGGCTTAGAGAGTGCGCCAAAAGGAGGCAGCTTAGGAAGTGCGCAAGGGAGACGGCTTAGGTAATGCGCCAATGAGACAGCTTAGAGAGTGCGCCAAAAAAGACAGCTTAGGAAGTGCGCCAATGAGACGACTTAGAGAGTGTGCCAAAAGAAGGCGGCTTAAAGAGTGCGCCAAAAGGGGACGACTTAGGTGGTTTGCATGGTGTATGACCATGTCCACCATGATATAGGTATAATACCCCCTCTCAAACTCAAATAGGTTTGAAGATAGAAACCTATTTGAGGTTGAAGTAGAGGGAAAGGCAGAATGGAGCAGAAGCACAAAAAAAAAAAAAAAAAAGATTACCAGTAAAAAATATATATATATATATATGATAAAGCTATTTGGGGTAGGAATAAACCAGCCGACAAATGAAGAGATCACCACAAAGCAATGCTGATTAGAGATGGCAATTTGAAATTGGCTCGACGGGGACCCGATCCCCCGACCTCAATTTGAGCGGTTTTTCCCCGAAAAATATGCCCAACGGGGCAGGGATGGTATTCAAAAATCAATCCCCGATCAGTTTCGGGCCGGGGAAGGGAATAAGTGTCCTAGCCCCATACCCAGCTTGTCCCCGTTCCCGTTTGTCCCCGAAATGAAATTACTATTTTACTCTCTCTCTCTATATATATATAAACCAAACCTTACCTCATCTCACTCACTTCTATCATCCTCTCTGTCTCTTATCTATATCTCTCTTTCTCTCACTCTCACTTTCGCACCTCTTCTCCTTCTTAGCGCCACTTCCATTATTCGCGACGCCGATCGTCTTCTTCTGTCATCCATCACCTTCATCGTCGCAGTCATAGTCACCGATCGTCCTCCTCCGTTGCCGCAGTCACAGTCACCGATTGTCCTCCTCTCTTTCGTCATCCATCACTTCCATTCACGACGCAGATACACAGATCTCAAATTTTTTTTGAAACAGATTTTGTGTATGTATGTATACAGATTTTTTTTTGTGTTATTGAAATAGATTTTTTGTGTGTATATGTATGTATACATATTTTTTTTGTATGTGCATGTATGTATACAGATTTTGTGTTGTTGAAACATATATATATATTTTTTTTGAACGAAAACAGATTTGTTGTTGATGATCTGTTTGTGTATGTATGTATACATGTATGATGATGATGTTGTTATTGATGATGTTGTTGATGGTGTTGTTGAACAAAACAGATTTGGGCAGGGAAATTTTCGGGTCGGGGAAACCTGATCCTTGTCAGGGGACGGGGACGGGGACGGGGACGGGGACGATGATAAGTTCCTCGTCGAGGATTGGGGCCGGGGACGGGGAGATTTTCACAATCTAGGATTGGGGACGGGGAGTGTAATCCCTGCCCTGCCCCGTTGCCATTCCTAATGTTGACAAGAAAATATGACAGCGGAATAGGTTAAGGTCCGGCGGACAGCCAAGACAAGGTTATCACTTGCCGGTGAAGCGAATTACTAGGTACTTAATCTAACTCTGATACCATGTTAGAATAGTAGAGAAAGGAAACAATATGAACTGTATTCAATGAATTCTATACAATAGAAGGCTTGTATATATAGGCTGAGAAAGAGTATCCTATAAGAAACCTAATTATAAGAAAGATTATCCTATAAGAAATCTAACTATGGCAATACCAACTTAACAACTTCAATCATAAATATCAAACCCTAGATCCGTTTTCATGACTTTCAAGAAAATCCATAATGAATATGATTTTTATACAATAAAATCTACCACATGTCTATCTGTAGACGAGGTATTGAAAAGGAGCAAATAAATCCCTACCTCTTGAAGCAAAGAGGAGACAACCCAAAAATCACCGGCGACGAAACCATGAACTACTTGGATAAAAAGGAAGCCCTTGACGAGATCTATAATCTTTCTCAAAGGATCAAGGTGAAAAGATAGCTCTAGATGAGTAGATCTAAAGATCTAAGTGAAAATGTTTGAGCTTAGAGAGAGAAGAGAAACTCACGATGTAGAGAGAGAAAAGAGAAGGAAAATGAAATGAACAAGTGTTTGGAGCCTATTTATAGTAGCAAAGTAATAATAGAATAATATCCCTAAAGTCAATGAAAAGTGAAAAATCTAAAAATCCCCTAGATATTGGTTTGTGATTATGTATCAATTTTAAGTAATAAATAACAATCCCAATCAAACAGTCAAAACAAATCGACACAACAATTTTATATGAAAAAATCACAATTGGAGCGCCTCCAATTGTGATAAAAAAAAACCACAGGAAAAAGCCACAAAACAATCCATTAAGAAGACAAAAAGGAATTACACAAGTGTACTCTCAATTACCTAGTGAATCCACGCCCGAATCGAACCGACCCCTATGTGCCTCTTCCAGCCCCGTCTTTACCTCGGAATTGTCTTGTACAACGCTGAATCCACAACGCCGATGTCGAATCCACGGTGATGAGCCACTCCAAAATCCACCAAAGCTTCTGGCCCAAAGTCTCCAAAATCCATTAAAGAACAACTCACTCTTTCGTATTGAACAAAACAAACAATCCTTTGATGTATACTTTTCAAATCGTGAGTTAAACTCAAACAAACATCAAAGAAACTAGCAAAGAAGCACCAGATGAAAACCCTAATTCCCAAAAAGAAGATCTGGAAGTCGTATCCTAAAATCTGACTGAACTGTACCTTTTATAGCAAACTGTTCCGCGATCTCTACTTGAGCGCAGGAAGTTTCGCTCGCGCGCAAAAACACAACTTCCAGTATTTTTGCAGACAGTCCAAACTTCTAGAACCAAAGATTCTCCGGTCGAGCGCACAAATAGCCGCTCAAGCGGACAAGCAATATTGATAAAGTAAATCAGCATACGTGAGATTTTATTTTTGGCTTTGATCTTATTTTGTCCACCCATAAGATTACTTTACACACTATACTTTTCACAAACATATTTTTCCACTCTGTGAATCCTCTTCCCACAAGTCATTTACAACCTAGTCCCGCACTGTTGGACGGGTTGATTTATTTTTGTTATAGGGACCCATATCTCATAAATTGAAAGAAAATGTGAAAATAAGTTTGTGTTGATATTTGGCTAAAGACAATAAATTCAGCTCTTCTTATGAGGAAACCTGAGCATTTTAGTTTTAATTATTTATTTATTATTTTGTGTGTTTTCAGTGTGGTGTGTCAGTCACCAAACAAAAAAAAAACATAGACCGCACGTGTGGCCCACTTGGGCGCACGAGCGACCTGTCCCAATTTGGCTACTGCTGAACAGCAGCTGGAGCGGCCTATAATTCACCTCACGTGCGGCCCAAAAAAAGAAAAGAAAATAAAAGAAAAGAAGTGTGTGGGTGTGTGTTTGGTTTGTATCTGCCTCGTTGGATGTGCACCTACAATGTCTGGTAATATTCTCTCTCTTCAATATTTACTTCGAATTTGTTTCCATTGAGGTCAATGTCATATTCAAGTTGGGGGATGAGGGTATATTTTTTTTTTTTTTGTGTACTTCTACTTTGCTCATAAAACAATTCATATTTGTACTTGTTGCACTTGATTGCATCACTTTATTTGATGTTCACTTTGTGCTAGTATGGTAGTGATATAAGCATATGTTAATTGAGGAACATAGTAGACTTGTATGAAAATGATTTATTGGGTCAATCCTTGCATGCAATGTTTGCACTAGGAGAGTTGTTTGTGTTTGTGGTATTAGTACACTTGTCATGAATATGCCTTGAATCACATGAACACACTTTCATAGCGGTGACCTCTCTATTCTAACCCTTGATGTACATCATTGACAATTGCTAATGTTGCAGAAAAGAATAAATGAATAGCCTTGATTCTCACAAAATAAAAAAATAAAAAAACCAAACAAACTTGACTTATTTGGATTTGTAACCTCTTTAACTCGAGTTATTAAGCCTATAGGGGTGTCTGTACACCTAGTGCCCTAAACCGTCTATTTTGGGAGTCATTGGCTCAATACTTGCTACATGGGATAATTAGAAAGTTTAAGGGACATAGACATTGTACAGTGAAAGAAAAAAATAAAAAAATAAAGATTTGTTCGGGTTCGCAGCCTTTTCAGCTCGAGTTATTAAGCCCGTAGGGGTGTCTTCACACCTAGTGTCCTAAAATCGTCTAATTTGAGAGTCCTTGGCCCAATGCTTGTTACAAGCGTAGATTAGAAAGCTTAATGGATCAGGACATTGCGCAGTTTTTCAAAACCAAAAAAAAAAAAAAAAAAATTAAAAAAAAAAATTTGATGAGAATTTTGGTTGCAAAAGTTTAGTTTTTCTGTATATGTTGGGTGTTATTGTGAGTTACATTGGGCTATTATAGTGGACAGTTAACTAGTTATGGAGAATGCACTTTACACCAAGAGCACTGATAATGTGTTTACTAGTATTCATAAGTACATGGGACTTAACTTTTGTATTAACTGAATTGTGGTTTTTATTTAATAGATTCTTTCATGCTTGTCTACTGTGCCTTCAATGATTAATCATGTCTTAATATCACATTGTAGTTGGCACCAGGCCCGGCCCTGAGATTTTCGAGGCCCAAAGCCGATAATCAATTACTAAATTTATGGGGCCCTTCACATTTTTATTTTATTGAATGAAAAAAAAAATTTAAGGTAAAGGACAAAAGATTTGTATTAAAATCACAAAAAATACTTAGAAAAAAAATTAATTAATTGAATAGAAAAAAAAAAT
Source organism: Camellia granthamiana (assembly GCA_036172215.1). NCBI lineage: Eukaryota > Viridiplantae > Streptophyta > Magnoliopsida > Ericales > Theaceae > Camellia > Camellia granthamiana. The sequence continues at coordinate 92,262,742 of CM069908.1, read as the reverse complement.
TACGTATGCTTGCTGTGCTGAGATCAAAATATTTTTTTAAATCAAAATTCAAAACAAGAGCACCACCACTTAACAAAACACAAAACTTTTAAATTATGTGATGTGAACTATTAAACTTAAATAAATTCTTCTTAATGATGTAAATACCAATATTATAATAGCAATTAATTGTACAAAAGACAAGATAAATATTTAATTAATTGAATAGAAAATAAATAAATAAATAAAAAATTTACCTGTTTGCTGCTACTCCGTCCCTATGTCGCTGGTGTGTGCTATATCAAACAAATGTAGGGAATGTAAGATTAATAGGAGATAGGGTTAGGAATTAGAAAAAATGGGACTTTCAAATGGTTGGGCTGGGCCTTAACTATTGGCTTTTTAATGGGTCAAAAAAATTAAGTTACTTTGGGCCTTTTTTAAATTCATTTTAGATTTAAAGTATACCCAATATATTATACTAACTTATAATAGGAGGGGGCCCCTATTTTGGGTCTATTTTGAGGTGCCCTAAGCCATGGCCTTGTGGGCCTATGGTCAGGGCCGGGCTTGGTTGGCACATAAGTTAATTGATAGTTGGAGTAGTGTGATTACTTAATTGTTGTTGAACATATATGAATATGTTGATGTTTGTGACTATCATGTCTAGAAACCCTCCGGAGACTATACTCGTCCACTTGGGATAACTTTGGAGTTTAAAAGCTTGTTACATATGCTAAATGCAATCGTTCTTATCACGGAAGAGGATATAGCTAGATTTTGTTTAATTTTATTTTTATTTCTTTATTCCTTGCCTGATGACTAGCAAGTTGTAAGTTGGGGGATGTGATTGAGGCCAAATTGTACAACACTGAGGCTGATAATTAGGATCTCTTAACCTTAGTTGCCTGTCAAATTATATATTTTATACATGTTTAATGTCAATCAGGTTTGACACAGTAGGAGCATAAAATAAGCAACAATGCAAAAAATGCAGAGAAAAATGCCTCCCGCACGTGCGGAGGCCTATTGTCACACGTGTGGCCCATCCATCGCAGACAAATAGGCCCTAAAGAAATTGCATATGTGGAGGCCCATTCTCACACGTGTGGAACCCTCGCCATAGGTGAGGTGGCAATTCTCGCACGTGCAGCCCTACCTCGGAAAGTTTGCTTGATATTTTGAATGTGGGGAAAAATTATAAAGGTATAAAAAGATAGGAAAAAAAGGTTGGAATGCGGTTTTGAAAAATTGAAGGAGAAAGATGAGTCTAGGGTTTGGAAAAAGGTGATTCTCAATCTTCCAAGTAAATTCCCATAGAGGGTTCCATCTCTTCCACCTATTCCCACTCCTCCATGAGTGGCTAGGCTCTTCTTTTCTAGGGTTTTGATGAAACCCTAGCTATGTAATTATGTTTTCTCTTTGCTTTTTGATTATGTAAAGGTTTGAACAAATTGTATGGTGTTTAAGAAGTTTCAAACATATATTTTTCATTATCTCTTTAGGTATTCTACTTTCTATGATTGTTGAATGCTTTCCATACAATGATTTTCTAGTCTTTCATATTCAAGGTATGAGACGAACCATACTACGAGGGACGAGTTGTGTCGCTATCCTAGTTTAGAGCGAACGATTCGTACTACTTAAGATGGTTTGTGCCCATACATTGAACGTAATGATTTTCTTGATAAATGCTTTGAACTTGTAGTTGTGACGTATTATTCCGTTCGAACCATAGCATAATTGATTTCAAATGAAAATCTTATTTACGTAACTAGTGGTGAACTCAATGCCCTAGGTTTTTCCCCAAATCAGTAAATTCATCTTTACTTATAATTGCTAGTTTAATCATTTTGTTTAATTTAATTATTATTAGTTTATGAATCCCTCAATCTTTTTATCAAAATTAATTTAAAATTTTAGCATTTAAATTAGTTTAATTTCACAATTGTTCCTGTGGATCGATACCTGGACTTACCATTATTCTAAGGAATTTGGTATAATTTAGTATTTATATTTGGTGTGTGAAACAACCCATCAGATGTCACGTGTACATTTTCAAATTCAATGGAATTTAGTTAAGAAAATTCATAAAAATTTTCGGTACATACATTTTTGGGATTGGATTTTCACATAAATTTTTCAAAACTAAAATCTAAATCATATATTATTTTCCTGATATTTTTCTATGATTAATTTCTTTGGAATTTCAGTTAAAAAAAATTCTGTGGACTTTAGCATTATTATATTATTACAAAATTTAATTTTAATTATTAATATTGATAAAAAAATTTTTAGTGAAAATCATTGAAAAGTCCAATCTAACAGTTGCATAAGGTGTTAGGTTCAGTGAATATTTTTTGTTGGTGAGAGATCCACCTTTTGTGAAATAGTTTTGTGGAAAGTCTTTTTATTATTTTGGAAGATATTTTATTTTCAATTTTACCCCTTGTCTATCTGTTGAATTTTTTTGACTATTTGTTCAAATATTTTTTTATCTATTCAATTTTTATACTATTTGTTCAAATATTTTTCCTTATCTGTTGAAATGTATTAATTTTTTATTACTTGTATAATTTTTTTCTGTCACGCCCCAATTTTAATTACTTGGAAACATCACCAAAGCCTTAAAATTAGGTCTTTTTTTTAAAAAAAAAAAAAAAAAAAAAAACATCCGTTACCCTTGAGTAATAGAAATACAATGATACATGTTTTTTTTTTCTCTCAATGAACATTACAATGATAACAATACATGCCAATCTCCTACTGTAAAGCTACAAATGAATAAAATACAAATACATGATCCATCACATCTACAATGAAATTACATATAAAAGACACATGGACTTCTTAACTCTTCAATCAAAGAATCCAAACTTTCTTCCTGTAAAAAGATAAAACAACAAGGGGTGAGTACTAATGCCCAGTAGGAATCTCATAGTTCTAAATCAATAACTAACACACAGATAGAAATGATCATGCATGCAGGGTGATACCATATAGTAGGGTGACATCTTCTAATTTCAAAATATCATAAGTAAAACACCTTTTTCTCAAAACTATTTAAACCCTTTTAAGAAAAACCTCCATCCATTAAAAATCATCCCTTAACTTTAGAAAACCATAGATCCTTGTGAAACAAATATGTTTAAGAAACAACATCATTTAAAAATTTATTAACCAATTCCCAAAATATTCCCCATTTCATTTCCATTTTTCCCTTATACTATTTCCAATCACTATAACTCTATAATGTCAAGATTCAATTTCCTTTATGTTCAGAAAGAGACAATCCTTATACACTCAACTCCAACTTGCCCAACAATTACCTCACACTAACGTTTGCATTACCAAATAGAATACAAGCATAACACAAGAATAACAATCCATTTTTAATTTAATTTCTCTATTATGTACAAAACAAAACCCATAATCTTCCATTATAATCACAAGCAATCCGTTGAGTGTATCAACACCAATCCCTAATCCAATTACCATTTCATTTTCCATTCTTTCAATTAATTTCATATCAAACACCGGATCCAATAACAAGTCATCTCCATGAGTCATACGCTTTACCGGTCACAAGCCGGAAGGAATGCAGAACCTCATGCTTTATCGGTCACAAGCCGGAAGGAACGCAGAACCTCATGTTTTACCGGTCACAAGCCGGAAGGAACGCGGAACCTCAACATATCACACGCTTTATTGGGCGCTACTCCGGAAGGAAAGCGGAACCTATCTCAAGCGACACGCTTTGTGTCACGACCCAAACCCGTCCCTATGGGTTTAGCACCGTAACCGGCCAGTAATTCGTGATTACCAAAGGCCTACTTAACAATAATGACAGTAATACAGAGTAAAGGGGCTGGCGGAAGCCAAAACAGTAAATAAAAGGTGTCCAATGAGCTGTGACAGTCTGAATGCAAAAAGACTTTTCTGAACATATTCACATTCAAAACCAAAACAGTATATACATACATCATATACACACATTCAGGTTAGGGACCAAATCCCTACCATAATAGTACAGTGCCAGTCTAAACATTTATTACAGAACAGAGGCAAAAGGGGAAATCTAAAACGCCCTTGAACAGCCTTGGCTTAGACGCACTCGAAACCTCGAAGTGAGGTACAATGGTTGGCTTTGACAAAACGGGAGCTTAGCCTAACGCTCCTAGCATCGGTCCGGTGCCTGGACACCTACATATATATATATAAACAGTGAGCTAAAGCCCAGTGAATAACAGCTATGTAAAGAGGTTAAGAATGAATGTCCTTTTAGTAATTAAACAGTCATATCAGTCACTTAAAAACCATAGCAGTCATAGGTGGTACATCCCATAGCAAAACAGTACAGTAGGTCTTAACAGACCAAGCAGTCAGTTGATGGCCATCATAACAGTAAACAGTAGTGGTTCCAAACATGGGAACCGATAGAGATCTCTGTGACAGTAGCAGTAACAGTACAGTAACAGTAAATTGTTATGGATGCCATGGATACAGTTTACAGATAGGACAAACATTCATTCATTAAACAATAACGTTTCAGTAAACAGACAGTTGATCATTCAGAAAATATTCATAATTGAACATATCTTTACAGCATTGTTACTCACAGAGCACTGGGCTATAAGCAGCTAATGAGCGTCCTCGGATGCCAACCCTACACAGTTACAGAACGAACACATACTATGTTACACACTTGGGAATCAACAGCTTAGTCCCTATCTTGACTAGGTGTGGTTCTACATCAATATCCTCATTAAGATGCCTTAAACATGGCTTAGGAATGCCTAGGATGGAAGGAGGATACAAAGATGCACTTTAAAACACTTTTCAAAATTTTCAGAAAACAGGGGTCTCGCTCGAGCGTGGCTTTCTACGCTCAAGCGGACATGCAGACAAAGGATCTCTGCTCGAGCGTGACTTCCATCGCTCGAGTGGACTACAAACTTCATGAAAAGTACTGGATGCATGCAATTCACGCTCGACGGACGCTCGACCTCCGCTCGAGCGTGAGACTTAGGCCCTTGCTCGATCGTGAACTCTCTTGCTCGAGCGGACTGTAAAACACAAGAACTTCTGGGTATATGCGTTTCACACTTGAGCGGAAGTGCACGACTCAGAGGGTACGCTCGAGCGTGAAGTCCTACGCTCCAGCGTAGGTCCAAAATCTAGAATTTCCAGATTCATTCCCAAGTACAAAACTCAAGCATTTAAGCCTCAAACTCGATCCTTTTGGGCTAATTTTCTGGAAAACACTTAAAAACCCATAATACAACATGTTTTAAAGATAAATTTTGTAAAATCAAGCCCAAAGGTAAACCAATTGAACACCAATTTCAAATAAACTTCAAGAACAAGATGTACATCTAACATGCATGTGTTCAATTGAATTCAAAGCTAATAACACATGACCAAATGCAAGTTTTATCTCAAGAACATGGTGAATTCATGGACTATAACAAAAATGTGGACATGCATGTGGAAATCCATGAAGAACAACTCCAAAATCCAAGAATATGTGCATGCATGCATGAATTCACTCTCAAATTCAACTCTTTAAACCAATTCTTGACTTTAAATTCTAAATCACCATGAACCATGGAAGATACAACTCAAATTCATAAATGAGAGGATGAAATCTCTACCTTAGGTCTTGAATTCAAGGTACACAAGCTTAAATAAGCAATCTCTGTGAAGACCCGACCCAACTTTTCGCCTTTTGTTTGACACCGACAATGAACAGAGGTCACATCTCATATTTAATAAGTTTTTCCATGCCATTTTAATAAATATTATCTATACTTCGCCATCCGGCACGGACCTATAACAGAACAATAATTGATAATCTTCTTCGAGTGTGTCAAAAATGAAACTCCTAAAGATGTATATTTTTTTAGGCGAAACGGATCACACCATCGAACTCAGAATGTCAAAATTAGTCAACAGTTATTTAATAGGATTTTTAATGAACCGATTTTTGGACAGCCCGGATGTCCGCGCACTGTGTTTTATCCGAGCAGTGCAATTTGTGGTGGAAAATCAGCCACCATGGCTGGAATTTTTCGTGAGATGGAATATGCATCCACCTCACTCCCTTTTTTACCACAACATTCACCTTTTAATCCTAGCCTTAGGTTTTCTCCAAGATTTAATCCTAGCCATTGAACCTACCTAACCACTTTCTTCCTATATATATCCTATATGTGTAAAAACTACATCTTCTTGCTAAAATTCTGTGGGTTTAAGAAAGAAAAATCAAACACTTCCATAATTGTTCATCAAGCTTCAAGTCTAGGTAACTCCCTTTCTATGTCTATTCTATGAGTTAAAGCCTTCATTTCTTTCCTTTGATTTCATGATGCAATGAACCATGAATTTAAGCCTTAAAATATAGTTTTAGACTTATTTCTTTCCATTGATATCATGTTGAAATGAGCCATGAGGCTAGAGCTCAAACTAAGGATTTTGCCCAGCAAACAGTTTTTTTTTTCCTGAACAGACAGGTTACTTTGAAAATTTTTCAAACAATATTGAGGCCACTTTAACGGTTGATTTTTGGACGAGAGTTAAAATAAAGCGTTATCTTTTCAACCCAATTTGTTTCAACTCCATCCAACGGCTAGATTGTTGTAGAAATGATGTTTTAGAAATTGCAACGGATCTGAACCAGTTTTGTTTTACTGCCTTTTTACCCTGTTTATGAGCATTTTTGGGAGGCGAGTCCTTCATGAAAAAGTTTCATAACATCTTGATTGATAACCCTGTAAAATTTTGGAATTTTTCTAAGTAAGTGTTTTGATCTGGATTTTAGCCTCTGATCTGGAGTGCTGCAAACTAAGAAGTTCTGGACCCTAGGAGGAGGACCCCTTTTAAGTTGTACACTTTGGGTACTTTGGGATTATGGTTTTGAATATTTATTTCATGCTTAGAATTGGTTCCTAGACCTACTATAATGTAGTTTTTCATACGTTGTGTTTAGATCTCGGTTCCAGTCGACTTTACCAAACTTCGTGTACTTTTAGGTGAGTTCATACTTACACTCTTTACATGTATTTGAATATAATGACATGCTTTGATCCATGAATTATTTAGGAGCATGAGATTGCACTGATTTATGAATAACTGGCAAGTATGCCTATGATTGGAAAAGCACCTTGAATACATTTTGAAAATCATGTTATGTTTTAGAAAACGTGAGCTAACGGGATAAGCTGACTCACATGTATTGCTTGTATACATATTATTTTTGAGAAGCCATGGTTAAGACATTGTTATAAAACTCTTGCAAATGTAATAATGTACATTCGAACGGAACATCCCGGACATTGGGGGAAATTAAAGATACCAACGGGTGAGGCGTTATAAGGGTGGTTGTTGGGACGCGGTCATCGTCCCTTGGCATGATCATGACCATTTGATATTAGTATGGGTAGCTCCCTACTTCTCTGGCAACATATCCAGTCAAATGGACATATGTACGTATATTTTGATATCTATATAAGAGCATTTATTTTGCCTTTCCAGCCATTGGGCTTTGAAACTTGAAATATTATGTTTGAACCATGGCAAACTTGTAAATTGTGTAAGTATGTTCTCACAAGCTTTATAGCTCATGGGTGTGTTGCTAACCCATTTCAGGTAAGGAGAATGCTTAGAGGATAACCAAAGGCCTTTTTGTGATGTCTCGTGGCCTGGGATGGATTCTGGACCTTTAGTTTTATATAAGTCATGTATTACCTTTTTGTTGGCATAGGGCCAAGTTATTGTGTAACTTAACTTTTCTTTATGACTTGTATGACTAATATAGCAGTGCTCTAGTGAAATGAACTCACCAAGTATTTGCGATGATTTATTTATTTGTTCTCTAAACTGGATAGTAGATAGCAGTAGGCCTAGGGTGCGAATCGAGGCGCTGGCCGGTCGCGATTCCGATAAGCCCTAGTTCGGGTCGTGACAAACTTGGTATCAGAGCTGTGGGTTTAGAGAACCTTAAATCCAGAGAGCATTAAGACACTTGCACTACAACACTCAATGCATGCTACGTGTCTAAGTGTTTCATCCAGTAACCTGTTTGGGGTAGATACCTTTAGAAACCTGACTACAGCCTTAAGTTACTGTAGTTTTCCTCATTACCCGTATTTTTGCCTTTGGTCCGGTACTTACAAGATTTACGTCTTGTGCGTACTGCAGGACATGGAGCCTATCCTTCGCTATGACGAGTTTGGAGGGTATCGTTTGAGCGAGGCTCAGCAGGGCCATTGGAGAGTCGAATCACCACCAGGAAGTTCTCCGTGAAGCACGTCGACGCTTTTATAACCAAATCGCTTTCATTAGCCAAGAGGAAGTTCTTTTCACTCCAGAGATGAGGAGGGCGATAGTTATTTACCGTGTTCGTATCCACATGCAAATTTGGCAAGAAGTGCTCGCATTTAGTAATGACCCAGTGATCTTCAGAGAAGAAGTTGACCACGTGGAAGCTAATGGAGATGGAGGAGATCAAATAGTACCAGAAACTAAATAAGGTTACAACAAAGAATAAGTACCCACTACCTTGAATCGATGAGTTGTTTGATCAGCTGCAAGGCGCATGTGTATTTTCGAAGATTGATTTACGGTCGGGGTACCATCAACTGATGGTGAAACCCGAGGGCATAGAGAAGACAGCCTTTCGTACTCGTTACGGTCACTACGAATTTCTTGTGATGCCTTTTGGCGTGACCAATGCACCTGCTGCATTCATGGACTTGATGAATCGTGTATTCAAGCCGTTCTTGGATGAATTTGTCATCGTTTTCATCGACGATATACTGATTTACTCCAAGGATGAAAAACAACATGCAGAACACTTGAGAAAGGTTCTACAGACGCTAAAGGAGCGAAAGCTCTACGCCAAGTTCAAGAAATGTGAATTTAGGACACGTCATCAGTAAGGATGGAGTCTCAGTGGACCCACAAAAGATCGAAGCAATTGTCAATTGGCCTCGGCCCACCACCGTGACTGAAGTTAGAAGTTTTCTAGGACTAGCTGGCTACTACCGCAAATTCGTGCAAGACTTTTCAAAGATTGCTGTGCCATTGACTGAGCTAACACGAAAAGGCACGCCATTCGTTTGGACTGAAAAACGAGAGCAGAGTTTCCAGGACTTAAAGAAGAGATTGGTTTCGGCACCGATCCTTACCCTTCCTAACGGCATCGATGGATATGCAATCTACAGTGATGCATCACGACAAGGCTTGGGATGTGTTTTAATGCAACGTGGGAAAGTCATCGCCTACGCTTCACGACAACTGAAGACACACGAAAGGAATTATCCAACTCACGACCTGGAGCTCGCCGCAGTGATTTTTGCCTTGAAAATCTGGAGACACTACTTGTATGGAGTATCATGCGAAATCTACACTGATCATAAAAGCCTAAAATACATCTTTACCCAAAAGGAGCTTAACTTACGACAACGCCGGTGGTTAGAACTAATCAAAGATTACGATGTCCACATTCAATACCACCCAGGAAAAGCTAACGTGGTAGCAAACGCTCTGAGCAGGAAATTGACGAGAAGGATAAATTGCCTACTTACTACACAACCAACACTTTTACAAGAGATGGATCAAATAGAGTTGGAAGTGATAAATCCAGGATCGATTACTATGTGCAACGCCATAGTTGCTCAACCCGCCATAACTGAAATGATCAGACAAAGACAGAAGGAGGATCTAGAATTGAAGAAAGTTCGAGATGGACTAGAAACAGAACCACATCCAGATTTCACAGTCGCCAATGGAATTATAAAGTTTCAGGGTAGAGTCTGTGTCCCGGCCATAGAAGAGGTCAAACTCCAGATTTTAAACGACGGCCACAAGTCCAGACTTGCAATTCATCCAGGGATCACCAAGATGTATCAAGACTTGAAGACAGTATACTGGTGGAGGGGAATGAAGAGAGAGATAGCAAAATATGTAAGGAGTTGTTTCCAGTGTCAGCAGATAAAAGCAGAACACCAAAAACCAGCAGGACTACTTCAACCTCTACCTGTAGCTGAATGGAAGTGGGAGCACATCATGATGGACTTCGTATCGGGACTACCACGCACATTGAAAGGGAACAACATGATATGGGTGATTGTCGATCGATTGACAAAGTCAGCTCATTTCCTACCAGTTAAAAAGACGTTCTCAATCGACCATTATGCCCACATCTACCTCGCAGAGATAGTTAGACTACATGGCGTACCTGTGTCTATTGTGTCCGACCGAGACCCGAGATTTGTGTCAGATTTCTGGAGTAGCTTTCAACGAGCCATGGGAACAAAGTTGAACCTCAGTACAGCCTTTCATCCGCAGACCGATGGACAATCTGAGCGGACCATTCAGACACTAGAAGACTTGCTTCGAGCCTGCGTGATGGATTTTCGAGGCAGTTGGGAAGAGTACATTCCTTTAGTAGAATTCGCCTACAATAATAGTTACTAGACGAGTATCGGGATGGCACCTTATGAAGCTTTATATGGAAGGAAATGTAGATCGCCAGTATGTTGGACCGAAGTCGGGAAGAAACAGATCATGGAGGAAGAAATCGGACCAAACATCATTGAGGAAACAACGGAGAAGATCAAGCTCATCCAGGACCGCCTGAAGGTAGCTCAAGATAGACAGAAAAATTATGCGGATAGCGAAAGGAGGAATCTTGACCTCAATATAGGAGACTCAGCATTTGTGAAGATTTCACCTCTGAAAGGGGTCGTTCGATTTGGAAAGCGAGGGAAGTTAAATCCAAGGTTCGTGGGACCTTTTAGAATCACTGAGCGTGTCGGACCTGTAGCATATCAACTCGCATTAACACCGGAGCTCGCCGGAGTTCATGACGTCTTTCATATCTCGATGCTAAAACCTTATGTGCCAGACTCGTCACATGTTCGAGTGCCTGAGTCAGCTGAAGTGCAACCGAATCTGACTTACATTGTAAAGCCCATTCGTATCATGGACAGAAGGGTGAAGCAATTGTGAAACAAGGTCATACCTCTAGTGAAGGTCTGGTGGGACAATAATGCTAACGGAGAGGCGACTTGGGAAAAAGATGAGGACCTCCGAACTCTCTACCCGTATCTTTTTGAAGAAGGTGATGTTTTTTTTATATAACACGTTACTGTAGTACCTCGGTCAAGTTTGGAGGACCAAACTTCTTAAGGTGGGAAGGATGTGAAGACCCGACCCAACTTTTCGCCTTTTGTTTGACACCGACAATGAACAGAGGTCACATCTCATATTTAATAAGTTTTTCCATGCCATTTTAATAAATATTATCTATACTTCGCCATCCGGCACGGACCTATAACAGAACAATAATTGATAATCTTCTTCGAGTGTGTCAAAAATGAAACTCCTAAAGATGTATATTTTTTTAGGCGAAACGGATCACACCATCGAACTCAGAATGTCAAAATTAGTCAACAGTTATTTAATAGGATTTTTAATGAACCGATTTTTGGACAGCCCGGATGTCCGCGCACTGCGTTTTATCCGAGCAGTGCAATTTGTGGTGGAAAATCAGCCACCATGGCTGGAATTTTTCGTGAGATGGAATATGCATCCACCTCACTCCCTTTTTTACCACAACATTCACCTTTTAATCCTAGCCTTAGGTTTTCTCCAAGATTTAATCCTAGCCATTGAACCTACCTAACCACTTTCTTCCTATATATATCCTATATGTGTAAAAACTACATCTTCTTGCTAAAATTTTGTGGGTTTAAGAAAGAAAAATCAAACACTTCCATAATTGTTTATCAAGCTTCAAGTCTAGGTAACTCCCTTTCTATGTCTATTCTATGAGTTAAAGCCTTCATTTCTTTCCTTTGATTTCATGATGCAATGAACCATGAATTTAAGCCTTAAAATATAGTTTTAGACTTATTTCTTTCCATTGATATCATGTTGAAATGAGCCATGAGGCTAGAGCTCAAACTAAGGATTTTGCCCAGCAAACAGTTTTTTTTTTCCTGAACAGACAGGTTACTTTGAAAATTTTTCAAACAATATTGAGGCACTTTAACGGTTGATTTTTGGACGAGAGTTAAAATAAAGCGTTATCTTTTCAACCCAATTTGTTTCAACTCCATCCAACGGCTAGATTGTTGTAGAAATGATGTTTTAGAAATTGCAACGGATCTGAACCAGTTTTGTTTTACTGCCTTTTTACCCTGTTTATGAGCATTTTTGGGAGGCGAGTCCTTCATGAAAAAGTTTCATAACATCTTGATTGATAACCCTGTAAAATTTCGGAATTTTTCTAAGTAAGTGTTTTGATCTGGATTTTAGCCTCTGATCTGGAGTGCTGCAAACTAAGAAGTTCTGGACCCTAGGAGGAGGACCCCTTTTAAGTTGTACACTTTGGGTACTTTGGGATTATGGTTTTGAATATTTATTTCATGCTTAGAATTGGTTCCTAGACCTACTATAATGTAGTTTTTCATACGTTGTGTTTAGATCTCGGTTCCAGTCGACTTTACCAAACTTCGTGTACTTTTAGGTGAGTTCATACTTACACTCTTTACATGTATTTGAATATAATGACATGCTTTGATCCATGAATTATTTAGGAGCATGAGATTGCACTGATTTATGAATAACTGGCAAGTATGCCTATGATTAGAAAAGCACCTTGAATACATTTTGAAAATCATGTTATGTTTTAGAAAACGTGAGCTAACGGGATAAGCTGACTCACATGTATTGCTTGTATACATATTATTTTGAGAAGCCATGGTTAAGACATTGTTATAAAACTCTTGCAAATGTAATAATGTACATTCGAACGGAACATCCCAGACGTTGGGGGAAATTAAAGATACCAACAGGTGAGGCGTTATAAGGGTGGTTGTTGGGACGCGGTTATCGTCCCTTGGCATGATCATGACCATTTGATATTAGTATGGGTAGCTCCCTACTTCTCTGGTAACATATCCAGTCGAATGGACATATGTACGTATATTTTGATATCTATATAAGAGCATTTATTTTGCCTTTCCAGCCATTGAGCTTTGAAACTTGAAATATTATGTTTGAACCATGGCAAACTTGTAAATTGTGTAAGTATGTTCTCACAAGCTTTATAGCTCATGGGTGTGTTGCTAACCCATTTCAGGTAAGGAGAATGCTTAGAGGATAACCAAAGGCCTTTTTGTGATGTCTCGTGGCCTGGGATGGATTCTGGACCTTTAGTTTTATATAAGTCATGTATTACCTTTTTTGTTGGCATAGGGCCAAGTTATTGTGTAACTTAACTTTTCTTTATGACTTGTATGACTAATATAGCAGTGCTCTAGTGAAATGAACTCACCAAGTATTTGCGATGATTTATTTATTTGTTCTCTAAACTGGATAATAGATAGTAGTAGGCCTAGGGTGCGAATCGAGGCGCTGGCCGGTCGCGATTCCGATAAGCCCTAGTTCGGGTCGTGACAATCTCTCTTCAAGTCTTCTAATTTTCCAAGCAAAACTCTTGATGAAACCAATTTTCCTCTACTCTCCCTCTCTCTCACAGTTTGTGTAAGGGAATGGCTGAAGGAATGATGCCTCAAATACATAAATTAAGTCTCAAACAAGTTTTGTAGGAAATGGCCACTCAATGGCAAATTCGTAATAACTCAATCCAAAGTAACTTAACTTTATTTAATCTAATTTAAACATTCCAAATCAAATTTAAATTAAACCTACTATAAAATCGCATAAATTCTAATTATCATAAAATATCAGTCAATTTCATATTCGGCCGCCGATAAGGCCTTCAATTTGCAGTTCAAAACTTAAAACATGAACAGATCAATCAATTGATAAATAGATAGAAATGCAATCAAGCATCATACTCATGCAATCAGTTTAGGATTTCATCCTAATCAGTTACTTATCATGTTCAATCACAGTTTAGCAGTAATCAGAGGTGAGGGTTGTCACACTTTGCCGGTTCAAAATACGGCGGGAAATAGACCCCAAGATAACATCACAATCCATTATTACAATTAGTGGGCAATGCCAACACATCTTCCATTATTTCCGTAACACATTAATTCAATTTACATCTACCATATATTAAAATTTCATTCACATAACAAGTACAAATATGTTCCACGACCTTCTTCATTATCCATTAAATCATTCATCGTTTTGTCACACAAAAATATAACAACACATCCATAGAGGCAAAGATTCATCTTTAAAGTGTTCACAATTCTTGGTTTCAAACTATTTCTTTATTTTTCCATATTATTATCAAGTCTTCAAATTCAATTTTTAAAACACATTAGTTATCAATTACTATCCACGATTATAAATTAAATCTCCAACATTTAATTTCTTTGATACAACTTCTTCATATAACATCGTCATATTTCACAATCTCCCATTTATCATTATTCACACTCATCTTAACCCAACATAGACTTAATTTCATAAATTTAATGTTGATTGAAGTCATCCCCATTTTCCAAAATAAAACTTCATAACTAGAGTTAAATATAAAGTTGGGCTTTTAGTTTTGAGGTATAAAATCACATTCTAATTACACAATAAAACTCTTAAATCTTCACTTCATCATCTTATCACAAATTCCGTATATCATCTTTCAACTCCCCCCCGCGGGTACCAACACAACACCTCCCAACACAACTCATCTCAAACTCAACATGACCCAACACAACACAACTCAAACTCAATACACCCAACACAACTCAACTCAACTCAACACAATTCAACATGATTCAAACACAATTCATCATAGTCAACATAATTCGGTTCAACATTATTCAACACAACTCAACATAATCAACACAATTCAACATAATCAACACTATTCAACATAATTTAAGGTGAACTCTTAAACCTTTATTGTATCATTTCACCCAAGGTTCATGTCATCCATATCATCAATAAATCATTTCCCAAATCTTCATTTCACATTATAGCATAATTTACAATATCCATAACAAAGGTTCAATCGCTAATTTTTAACATAATTTTCAAACACATCCAAAATCCAATTAAACTTGTATATATACAATTCAACCTTTTAATTTCATGATTCTGCTTTCAATTTGGGTAAAATCATTAATTATCATCATGAATCAACCTAGGGTTTTTAAGAAAAATCAAGACTTTCAACAAAAATTAAAACTTCTCTCACCACTACTTTTAATTCTAATTTTTTCCTTGATTACACACTTAAGGTTCATAATCCACCATATTAACCCAACAATTGAACCCCCAACATTTCAAATCCTAAACCCCCAAATTCCATGATATAACACTATATGCTCAAAAAAGGAGATTTTGTATTTGTATAATCAAAATACCACAAATCTATCTATTAATGCAAGTATTGAAGAAAAACTAGGACCCCTACCTCAAGAATCGAGGAAAAGAGCAAACCTTTGAGAAAAATCCTTCGCAAATCCGAATTCCAATCGGTAGAAAAGTAAGATCTTCAAGCCTCTTCACTTTCTTGTAAGAGATCTTGCCCAAATCTTAGAAGAATGGAGGGTATTTGGGGTCAAAAACCTAGGGTTTTCGAACCTAGAGTGAGAGGAATGAAGAAGGAAAAAGAAAATGCAAAGAATGAGCTAAAAAAAATCACATTTTAAGCTGCTGAATTCGCGCAGTCCGCTCGAGCTCCTCTTTTCCCGCTCGAGCAGACCTGCTTCCAGCACAGATTCCAAAACTTCAAACAGACATAACTCTCTCATCCGGACTCCATTCTAGGTCGTTCTTGTGTCCAAATCGAAGCCCTGGAAATAATCTTTCCAATGGTTCTAGCCTTACATCCAAATTCAAAGTGTGGAAAAAGAAAATGGCAAAAGAGTGACGACTATTCGTAGGAAAATTTATTCGAATTAAATTCTCGATTTACTCTTACTTTACCATCATGCTACCACTTCGACTAATACCCCAAAATAAAATAAAGGGGTTCCAAATACACTAATAAAAATGTCAAGGGCAATCTCACTTTTCATGCTCGAGCGTCGCTTTCCACGCTCGAGCGCATGGACCAACAAAGCTGTCCGCTCAAGCGACCACTCCTACTCTCGAGCGGGAATTCACAACTCTCAGAATTTCGGACCCTCTGCAAAAATACTGAGAACCTTTCAAGTTTGCTCGAGCGTCAACTCCCCCGCTTGAGCGGAGGGAAAAATTCCGAATCGTTACATTTTCCCTTATCTATTCCATTTTTTTCCTTTAATTGTATTGAAATATCTATTCAAATTTAATTATCTGTTCAATTTTTTCCTTTATCTGTTTAATTTTATCTATCCAAATTAATACAATTATCTCAAACATCCCGAAATCCCCTATCTATTAAAATCTCCAAAGACCAGGCTATCATCTCACAAAGACAATACAAACACAAACATAAAGAAGGAAGATGAAGAATGAGAAGAAAGTGGCAATTGATGACCATTACATCCGTGGTACCCATGAACATAAAGACTTCCCTACCCTTGCTATCAAATTCTCCACCCGTAATGCTTTCTCCAAATACGATTTCGTCAAGGTCTTCTCTCTCTTCAATCAAAACAATTTAACCAAAGCCCTAAATCCAATTGGGTCTTTTACTAATTGATTGTGTTTTTTTTTTAACAGACTAATTGATTGTTTGTCTCCCTCTTTTTTCATCAATCTCGTGATTTCATCAAACTATACACACATACAGAGATCTAGAGAAAGAAGTTCCAAATCTAGATTGACGAAGAGAGAGAGAGAGAGAGAGAGAGAGAGAGAGAGAGAGATGAATGAAGCGATGGAAGAGTTGAGGAGACAGTGGCGGAGTTATAGGGAGCTCGATAGGGAGCAACAGTGAACATCACCGTGTCGAGAAGGTTGTTGGCGGCGACGAACTCAGATCGGCTAGGTGGTTAGTGAGAGAAATAGTGAGGAAGAGGGAGAGTGAAGGAAAGAGAGAGAGACAGAGAGAGAGAGAGAGAGAGAGGGTTGAGAATGTAATTAGGTTTTGAAATAAGAGTGTATATGATAGGTATTATATATATGGGTAGTTTGGTCATTTTGATTAAACATATCCTTATAGGTAAAATATTAGTATAAACTTTGGGTAATTCTATTTACACACCACAAACTCTCTTAGTACAGACTAATTACTCATTGCATACGACACCCAACTTTGATTTTTTATTTTTCACTCAATATACACCATCAATTTTCAAATATTCCCAAAATATCCTCATCTTTTTTAACCCTAACCACAACCATAACCCTAACCCTAACCCTAACTCTGTCATGTTGTCGTTAGCCAACGTATCTTTTTTTTGCTGCCGCAACCCTCCGACCAACACCATCTCCTCTTCTGTTTCTATCCCCAATCCATTCGCGCCCCTGCCATGGCAACAACTTATGTTGTCGTTTCCTTTACAACTGACATTACAGCTTGTATCTCCCCCACCCCCTTCACTCTTCTCTAGCCTCGTTGGCCACCCTCTGCTGCTACCCATCATCTAGATCCCCTCCATAGCGCGACTTAGCTCCTCCATTTCATCATTCGATCTATAGTTTCGAGAGAAAGAGATTTGGGTTTCCAGATCTAGGGTTTGAAGAGAAGAAGAAGAAGAAGAAGAAGAAGGGCCTATGAGTGGAAATAGGGAGAAAGAGGAGCTCCAATAGGGGAGGAAATAGCAGTGGAGCAGGGATTTACAGAGGAGAGGTGCCAACTGAAGGGGATTCGGAGGGGTGATGCCGGCTTAGCAGTGGTGACAGTGAGGAGATGCTAGGGTTTAGGATTAAAGTTGGGATGTGGGAGATGGGGATGGCAGGGAGTGGGTCACCGGAGCTAAGGATGGCGGATGAGGTGCGGACGAAGCTAGTAATGGCTGTGACGACAATGGATAGTAAGGATTGGTGGTGTACAAATAAAATCACCCACAAATTTTTGACTACATAAAAATTAAATTTAAATTTATGAACTAACTGCCTAATTTTTTTATTGATTTATAATTATTTTTCTGATATTACATCAGTGTAATATTCCTTGTTTATATGGTCGTCCTTGAGAAGTTTGTTTATTTATTTATTTTCCTAGGTTCTTTTCAACCTGTGTCATATGATATGCCTCAAGCTCTGTTCACATCTAAATGGAAAATTGTTAAATACGAAAATTGTCAAACGTTGTATTCAGACTAATGAGAAATCGCAAATAACGTCGAGTCATTATTTATTTTTTAATTATTTAATAGAGATGATTCAACGTGTTTTGGATATAAAATTTTCTTCCATATAATTGGTTTAAAATATCATATAAGCTATATGATAAGTAAGATTACTAAATAATTATTCCAAAATAAATAAAGGTCCAATTTCTTTTTTTTTTTTCTCTCCGTATCTCTCTCTTTGTGTGTATATATGCTAGGACATCCGAAATTAGTTGACATGCACATAAGTTGACCTGAACACCTAATCATAATATATATATATATATATTAAAAGGTGTGTACACCCCTATGGATGTACTTGAATTTGGCAGTTACACGTCTATAATATGGTTTAATTTAGTAGTTGCAATTACAGTTACATGATGGCATTTTCAAAAAACAAAAGTTGTGTCATTGATACCAAGTTCAACATTTGTTTTATATACTGAGAAAATATCATTTTACCCTTTAAATTAAAATAAATTACATTTTGTATCCTTGTACTTTATACTGAATCTCACTTTGACTCTTACACATGAAATCATGACAGTCATCCGTTTACACTTTTAGTCAAATCTCACTTTGGTCCCTATACATGAAATTGTGACAGTATACCGCTTATACTTTTGGTCAAATATCATTTTGATCCCTACACAAGTGTTAATATCTTCTATTACTTCATTGTTTAAATTTTTAACATAATCCAATCATGTGAGAAGAATATGATTGCGAAATGAAGGTAACAGAGAGAAGTCATCAATATTTCCCACTAATACACACTTTGTCCTACGTGATAAGCATATGAGAATTATATAATAAAATATATACATATATATATTGTACTCTTTATATATAATATATATTTGTATACTAAAAATTGAGACGAAGATGTAAAAAAATAAAACTTTTGAAATAAAAAAAATGCAACAGAGAAATCGAAGAGAAATGAAAAGGAATAGAAAGAATATTGTGTTACTGTGAAAAATAGATTTCCTGATTCCAATTTATACAAAATCTTAGTTTACCTTCTTAATAGTTCACAATCTTCATTTTGTTTAAGCCTAATACAATCATAATTTGATATAAATTTAGGAACAAAGCGTATATTAGTGAGAAATGAGAATAATTTTCCTCTTTTTCTCTCATTTTGTAGTCATATTCTAGTCACATGATTAGATTATATTAAAGATTTAAACAATGGAGTAACAGATGGGGAACATTGACATTTATGTAGGGACTAAAATGAGATTTGATCAAAAGTGTAAAGGGTTGCCTGCCACGATTTCATGTGTAGAAACCGAAGTGAGATTCGATCAAAAATGGAAAAGGTTAACTGTCAAGATTTCATGTGTAAGGATCAAAGTGAGATTTGACCAAAAGTGCATAGGGTTGACTGTTATGATTTCATGTGTAGGGGTCAAAGTAGGGTTTGGAACAAAGTATAAGGGTGTAAAGTGTAATTCACCCACTAAATGATCACTCGAAAATCAATTCAATTTATATTCTTTTAATAATATCAATTTTATATCTAAACTATTTGATTTGCATAAATTTTACCCCATAGTTAATTGTCATCTATAATCAAATAGAAGTTGTTGATATGACATCCAAACTTCATTTGAAATTTCATTTTACCCTCCAAATTATTTCCAAAATATCAATTAGACTCCTAAACAAAATAAAATTAAAAATTTAATTGATATTTTAGAGATAATTTGGAGGGCAAAATAAATTTCAAACAAAATTTAGTTACATATCAGCAACTTCCGTTTGCTTATAAACAACTAACAAAAGGGTTAAAATTGGTCAAAAATCAAATAGTTTAGGTGCAACTTAAAAAAGCAAGGGTTGAATTGATTTTTGAGTGGTAGTTTAGGAGATAAAATGATATTTCATCTTATATATTAGTATAGATAGTTATATATAGTTAAATTATATTGATCACCCTTTAAAAAAAATAATATGAAGTTTGATGTAATTACATTGTACTTTTAATAATATTAAAATTACCAAACTAATTTAGATAGCGTGTAAATATAAAAATAAATAAAAGTAAAATATACATTTTACTATAAAAGAGATGATAATATTATAATTAATTTATACGATTAACAAATTATTGATGAAAAAAAAAGTGTTATATGAATTCAAAAATTTATAGGAATCCAATATAACAATGTTAAAACTTGTGAGACTTGAGATATATTTGTTTCAAACCTTACGGGAGGTTGTTTGCCCTGAAAATATATAAACACGATTATACACATAGAAAATCCCATAATACATGCCTTTTACTCTATGCCCAATTATGACGAGAAAATATCATTTTACTTTCAAATTATTATTTAAAAATTAATTTAATTTTTATTCTTTTAATAATATTAATTTTATACTTAAATTATTCAATTTTACATCAATTTTACTACACCGCCAATTGTTGTCTATGATCAAACGAAAATTATTGATGTGACATCCAAATTTCATTTTAAATTTCATTTTATCCTCCTAAACTATACCCAAAGTATCAATTAGATCCTTGAACAAAAAAAAAAAAAAAAAAAAAAAATTTATGGGTCTAATTGATATTTTAGAGATAGTTTGGGGGTAAGATGAAATTTCAAACGAAATTTTGTGCCATATCAGCAACTTCCGTTTGATTATAAACAATAGCTAACAGTAGGTAAAATTAATTCAAAATCAAATAATTTAAGTGTAAAATTGATATTCTTAAAAGAGCAGAGGTTAAATTGATTTTTAAGTGACAGTTTGGGAGACAAAATAATATTTCCTCTGGTCATGACCTTTGTGATATTTTGTTTCATTGTGGTGTTGGTTTATGACTTGGTTATGAGTTATTATGATCTTAATTATAACTTAGTTGTGATCTCTTGTATTTTTTATTTTGATTATGACTGAAAAAAATCTTTGATTATGTCTTAAATGATATTTGATTATGACTCTTGAGTATGACTTAATGTGATGTTAGTTATGATTTATTATGATTATTATTTTCATTATAATAAAAAAAAAATTCCGTTAATATCTTAAGTGGTATTTGATTATGATCTATTATATTCTTTTTAATTATGTTTGAAGGTTATTTAATTGTAACATTTGTAATATTAATATCACAAATACCATAATTTATATATGATTCACATCCAAAACGATGAGTTGGAGAATGACCCTGGACACACAATTCCCTTTTATTCATTTCTTGTAGCCAGTCATCTAGAAGATACCTGGACAATTCAACAAGAACTACAAATTCTTGAAAGTGAACCTAGAAAGAAAAAATGTTGTTGGAAGTATTTATGTGGTTAGTGAGAATGCACTAAACAGTCATGTGAATGGATAATATTATATTGCTAATAAATAACATAAATAAATAAGAAATCCACGAAAAAATTTCAGTTGTATCTATGTTTATTAATTCTGTGATAATTACTAGACAAGATGCAATGACTTTGACTACGAAGTCACTGTCAATAAGAAATGTCAGTCACTACGTGCCCAATTTATAGAAAAAGATGCGTAAAAAAAAAAAATATTTAAAATTTTGTTATGTGATTTATTTTTAAGTTTGAATCATAATATATATTTTTAATATTTTATAATTGAGTAATGTATACTTAACATTGTTGCCCGGTTAATAGTATAGAAATTGGAAATAGAATTACACTAGATGAGAGGAGGCTATGGCAACCACAACTTCCGTATAAACTTCTATATACAATAGGTTGGAAAAATAGTTTAAATATAGGCATATTTTTTAGCCTAAAATTGAGTGGACCCCAAACGTCTTTTGGGGTGAGTTCGAAGAGGTGACGTATTCCTTATCGCGTGGCAAGTCACACGGTGAAGACAGAACGTCAAAACCATTTACGAGTGAATGGGAAGTTGACGTCGTTTTCGAGTTTAACATTAATTTTTTAGATAAAAATTCTTTCGAATTTTTTCAAAAAAAATTATTGTGAGAATTTAATTTAATTCTAAATTCAAATTTTGGGTTCCTAAGTGGTTTCCTAAAGTTTGTAATTGTGGAAATTTAATTTAATTCTAAATTCAAATTTTGGGTTCCTAACTAGTTTCCTAAAATTTATACCTCTTACTTTATTTATTAAATTATTCAATTTGTTTAATATATATATATATGTATATATTTCAATTGGCTTATATTACAAAGGTCCAACAGTTTTGAAATTTATTTGGCAACGGCTCCTTTTTCCAAGATATGTGAAAAAGCTGTTCCTTGAAAGCAACGAATAGATTTGGTTTTTTTTTTTTAACTGATCTGAATCTGTTTGAATTTCTAACAACATCTGTTGGCACCTGTTGCACCTGTTCGGGCTAAGGATTTTTGCCTATATATACTGCGTTGATTCCAGCAGTTTAGGATCGAAAAAATCAGTCAAAAATTCTCCCATTTTCCTGTCCAAATTTTTCTATTTGCATTATTTCTTCATATTAGTTTTAAAGATAAGTTTAAGAGAGTATAGAACACAGAGTTTGGTTCGCCGTACAACTTTGTTTGGTGTGCTACAACAATTTTGTGAAGATCATTGTATCCTGGGAGATAGACACCACTCAACTGTAAGCACCGTAGTGGGGCGAATATGTCTTAAGGATAGAGTGTCACACACTCGACTTGGTCTCAATTTTAATTCGGTTCGATAAATAAATCCGGTATGTTATTTATTTATTTTGTTTGAATTTATTTCTAGTTATTTTATTTACATAGAAGATTGTTCCATCAATCTTAAGACAGATTCGAATTATTCTGTTTACAGAATTTTTCGTTTATTTCCTTTTCTCTTTCTTCTTTTAAGAAAATTATTTTATGTTGATTTACAAAATAATATTCTAGTTGGAAAAACAAATAGTGATTATATGCTATTTGACAGATAGTAGTAATATACTATCTCTTTTCTTTGGTAACTAGTAGTACGATACTGGTGTCATTAACAATTCAGAATATATTTTTGTGGAATTTTGTCAGAAAATTAATTTTGGTTTTTAGAATTTTTTTTTATGAGTTTTCATTAATTAAAATTCTATTTCAGTATTTTAATTATTGGAGTGTAACAAGAGATTTATTTTTCTGTGTGGAATTATTTTGGTTAAATAAAAATTTTATTTTATTTCCAAATTAATTGAAAAAATAAAAGTTATATTTTTTATTTCTTTTATTTTACAGAATTTAATTTTCTGTGTGGAATTATTTTGGTTAAATAAAATTTTATTTTATTTCCAAATTAATTGAAAAAATAAAAGTTATATTTTTTATTTCTTTTATTTTACAAAATTTAATTTTCTGTGTAGAATTAATTTGTTTAAATAAAATTTTATTTTATTTTCAAATTAATTGGAAATAAAAGTTACATTCTTGTTTCTTTTATTTTTTATAGAATTTAATTCCGTGAATTTGGTTTAATTTTCTGTGTAGTGTAAATTCTAATTATAATTTTGTTTTATAAATTAGAATTGATGGCTACTGAAACTAATGCCCAAACAAGTACTACTGTGGTGGCTGCAATGACGCCAACCCCCTCTCATGTTGTAACAGTACCGGTAAATCATGGTGAAAAGCCAGAGAAGTTCTCGGGAACTGACTTTAAAAGATGGCAATAGAAAATGTTGTTCTATCTTACAACTCTGAACCTGGCTCGTTTCCTTCGTGAAGATGCTCCTATCCTGAAAGAGGATGAAACCGACCGGCAAGTGGTTGCTGCGGTTGATGCCTGGAAACATGCCGATTTCCTTTGTCGGAATTACATCTTGAACGGACTTGACAACACATTATACAACGTTTACAGTCCAATCAAGACAGCAAAGGAACTTTGGGAATCGTTGGAGAAAAAGTACAAAACGGAAGATGCTGGCTCAAAGAAATTTGTGGTTGGCAGATTCCTGGATTTTGTAATGGTTGATTCAAAAACTGTGATCAGCTAAGCTCAAGATTTCCAACTCATTCTGCATGATATTCACGCAGAAGGCATGTCTCTCAGTGAATCCTTCCAAGTTGCAGCCTTAATTGAAAAATTACCAAAAGGCTGGAAGGAATTCAAGAACTACCTCAAACACAAGCGCAAAGAAATTTCTATGGAAGAATTAATTATGCGTTTGAGGATTGAGGAGGACAACCGCAATTCTAAAAAGCGGGCTAGTAAGCATCCTATGGAGTCTAAGGCAAATGTGGTGGAATATGCTTCAAAAACCAAGAAACCAAAGTCTTCTGGAGAAAGTTCATCACAAGGCTCTAAAGGGAGGGGGGGAAATAAAAAGTACAAGTTTAATGGCAAATGTTACATCTGTGACAAAGAGGGACATCGAGCCAAAGATTGCCGTAGCAAAGGTAAAAGCAAAAGAAGAACAAGCAAGAAGCCTGCTCAAGCCCACATGACTGAAGTGGACAATATTTCCAATGGTATAGATGATATCAATCTTTCTACAGTTGTTTCCGAGGCAAATCTTGTCGGAAATCCTAAAGAATGGTGGGTGGACACTGGTGCTACTTGCCATATTTGTGCCGACAAAAAGATGTTCACATCTTATTCTACAGTGGACAATGGTGAACAACTTTTTATGGGCAACTCCTCAACTTCCAAAGTTGAAGGATAAGAAAAGATTGTACTTAAGATGACATCTGGAAAGGAACTCACTCTCAACAATGTGCTGCATGTACCGGACATTCGCAAGAATTTAGTTTCCGGATCTTTGTTGAGTAAGAATGGGTTTAGGCTAGTTTTTGAAAGTGACAAGTTTGTACTTACTAAAAATGGGATGTATGTAGGAAAATGTTACATGTCTGATGGCCTTTTCAAGTTAAATGTAATGACTGTTGTACCCTCAGTTATTAATAATACTACATCTTCTTCTTACTTACTTGAGTCTTCAAATTTATGGCATGGTAGACTAGGACATGTTAATTATGGATCTTTGCGTAGATTAATTAATATGGAATGTTTACCTAAATTTGACATTGATTCAAATCATAAATGCGAAATTTGTGTTGAGGTAAAATTATCTAAAACTCCTTTTCATTCAATTGAAAGAAGTACGGAACCACTCACTACAAGAAAATACACTTTTGGCGACTAAATTTTTAGTCGCCAAAAGTCATTTTTTAGTCGCCAAATGTCGCTTTTTCACTTTTCCCGACTAAATATTTTAGTCGCTGGTGTTGTCGCCAATAGATGGTCGCGCATAGCTTTGGCGACGAAAAAACTGTTAGTCGCCAATAGACAAGTATTCAGCGACTAAAAAATTAGTCGCCAATAGTCAATTTCATTTTTGGAAATTATACCTTTGGCGACTAAACTGTTAGTCGCCAATAGTTAATTTTTTTTTATTATTTATACATTTCCCGACTAAACCTGTTCGTCGCCAATAGCATTTTTTTATTATTTAATTTTTCGAAGTTATACCTTTGGCGACTAATAACTTTAGTCGCTGAAAGCATTTTCAGAAAATTTTTTTTTTCCCTCCGCTGCTACCAAGTTTCGAACCCATGACCAACTACTTCCCAACCTTCACAACTTTTACCAACACTCTCTGCCCACTACGCCACTATAACCTCACGCGAATATTAATGCAACATATATTATTTATATACTATATTCGCCGGTATTAATAAAAAAATTTATATATATAAATAATTATTTTAATTTAATATATGTTATGTAAAAAATTAATTATTTACTAAAAAAAAATGGATAGCATTTTTGGCGACTAAATTTGAATTTTAGTCGCCAATTATACATTTTTTGGCTACTAATTTCTTTTCTGTCGCTAAAACAATGAAATCCGACCTAAGGATAGCACATTTGGCGACTAAACTGAAATTTAGTCGCCAAAACTTCTCCTTTGGGCGACTAAAGTACATTTTAGTCGGCAATTGTTGACCTTTAGCTACTAATTTTGTTTTTGTAGCCAAAAACCTTTATCTTTCAGCGACTAAATTGGTTTTTGTCGCCAAAACAGCTATAATCGGCGACTAAACCTGTTTTTAGTCGCCAAAAGCGTCACTTTTGGCTACTAAATCATATTTAGTCGCCAAAAACAGTGACTTTTGGCTACTAAACAATCTTTAGTCGGTAAAAGCCCTACATTCGGCGACTAAAGTTCCTTTTAGTCGCTAAAACCCACACCTTTGGCGACTAAACTGTTTTAGTCGGCAATTCTGATCAGTTTTGGCGACTAATTCGATTTTAGTCGCCAAAAGCCCTACTTTCAGCGACGAAAAATTTAATTTTAGTCGCGAAAAGTGCTTTTTTTTTGTAGTGACTTGAATTAATTCATAATGACATTTGTGATTTTAAATCAATTCAAACCAGAGATGGAAAAAAGTATGTAATCACTTTTATAGATGACTATATTAAATATAGTTATGTTTATTTAATTCGAACCAATGATGAAACTTTGGAAACTTTCATTCAATATAAGAATGAAGTTGAAAATCAACTTGGTAAGAAAATCAAGAAATTTAGAAGTGATAGAGGTGGTGAATATGAATCACCTTTTGGTGAATTTTGTAAAGAACATGGAAAAATTCATCAAACCACCGCTCCTTACTCACCTCAGCAAAATGGAATTGCTGAAAGGAAAAATAGGACTTTAAAAGAAATGATGAATACCATGTTAATCAGTTCTGGATTACCTCAGAACTTGTGGGGGGAAACAATACTTTCTGCTAATTATATTTTAAATAAAGTACCCCGAAAGAAAATAAATCAAACACTATGAATTGTGGCACGGAAGAATACCATCCTACAAATACTTAAAAGTGTGGGGGTGTTTGGCTAAAGTAGCTATTCCTAGTCCTAAAAAGACTAAGATAGGTCTTAAGACCATTGATTGCATTTTCATTGGTTATGCCAAGAATAGTAGTGCATATCGGTTTTTGATTCATAAATCAGAACATTCCGAAATGCATGTAAATACTATTATTGAATCTCGGAATGCATCTTTCTTTGAATATGTATTTCCAAATAAGATTGGACAAGAGACTAGTAATAAGAAAAGATCTTTTGATGCTATTACTAGTAATGATCATGAACATTATCAAGAACAAGAGTTAGATCAAAATGAGGAAGAGGAACCTAGGCGTAGTAAACGTGCTAGAACCTCAAAATCGTTTGGTCCAGATTTTCTAACATATTTGTTAGAAAATGAGCCCTTAACTTTTAAAGAGGCTATGTCCAGTCCTGAAAGCTCCTTTATGGAAAGAAGCTGTCAACAGTGAAGTTGAATCCATCTTGCAAAATCACACTTGGGAATTAGTGGACTTGCCACCAGGTTGTAAACATCTTGGGTACAAGTGGATTTTCAAAAGGAAAATGAAAGCGGATGGATCAATTGACAAATACAAAGCAAGGCTTGTAGTCAAAGGATTTAGACAAAAAGAAGGTCTTGATTACTTTGACATATACTCACCGATTACTAGAATAACATCCATTAGAATGCTAATTGCCATTGCATCTTTATACAATCTAGAAATTCATCAAATGGATGTAAAAACCGCTTTCTTAAATGGTGAGTTAAATAAAGAAATTTACATGGAACAACCAGAAGGTTTTTCTGTTCTAGGAAAAGAAAAGAAAGTGTGTAAATTGGTTAAATTATTATATGGTTTAAAACAAGCGCCAAAGCAATTGTATGAGAAATTTGACAAGGCAATGATGTCAAATGGATTCAAAATTAATGAGTGTGACAAATGTGTTTACATTAAAAACACAGATAAAGGTTATGTCATTGTATGTCTTTATGTAGATGATATGCTCATCATAGGTAGTAATAATGATATGATTAAAACTACCAAGAAAATGTTGAATAAACATTTTGACATGAAAGACATGGGCATTGCTGATGTAATTCTTGGTATGAAAATTACCAAAACATCAGAAGGATATGCTTTGTCACAATCTCATTACATTGAGAAAATACTTGACAAATTCAGCAAACATGATGACCATCTTGCTAGAACACCTGTAGATGTTAATTTGTATCTTTCTAAGAATGTACAGGAAAGTATTTCTTAATTAGAGTATGCCCAAATTATTGGAAGCTTAATGTACTTGATGAACTGCACTCGCCCAGATATAGCTTATGTAGTAAGTAAATTAAGTAGATATACGAGTAATCCGGGAGTAGAACACTGGAAAGTAATTTTAAGGGTTCTAAGATATCTCCGATTTACTCGTAACATTGGGCTTCATTATACTAGATATCCAGCAGTACTTGAAGGATACTGTGATGCAAATTGGATATCGGATACTAGAGACTCGAAGTCCACCAGTGGGTATGTCTTTACTGTTGGTGAGGCGGCTGTATCTTGGAAATCTTCCAAACAGACTTGTATTGCTAGGTCTACTATGGAATCTGAATTCATAGCTTTATACAAAGCAGGGGAAGAGGCAGAATGGCTTAGCCACTTCCTTAAAAATATTCCAATATGGCCAAAACCGGTGCCTGCTATATGCATACATTGCGATAGTCAATCAGCTATAGGTAGAGCACAGAGTCATATGTATAACGGTAAGTCACGACACATTCGTCGTCGACATAACACCGTGAGACAACTACTCTTTAATGGAATTATTTCCATAGAATATGTTAAGTCTAAAGACAACATAGCGGATCCACTAACCAAAGGGTTAGCAAGAGAGTTAGTTGAGAATTCATCGAGGGAAATGGGACTTAAGCCTATTAAATAAGAGTTACCACAACGGTAACCCAACCTAGTTGACTGGAGATCCCAAGATCTAGGTTCAAAGGGACAACCGAGTCGTGAATGACTCAGAAGGATCACTGGGGAGTCTAACTCCTACCCATTTCTTTGATGAAATAGTGATGTCTGCAGCGTTTGAGGTTAAGTAAAATTTTAATGATTCTTATATCTAGCTAAACCTAGTAGAGTATGGCAGGATACTCTTCACAAGAATCACCTATATAAGTGTGAACTGGGCCGATTCTATAAGATTTGTGAATGGCTACAAGTCTTTAGAGCACTCATGAAAGACCAGGTTGTTTAGGGCCAAAATGAACACAATAGTGAGAACTAAACTGTGTCTGGGAATATACTGTGTGAGTTCTATTGTCTTGATTTACACAAACGGCTGAACAGTTCAAGACATCATGTTCACTGGTTAGCTAGTAAATCCGATAGTGTCTCATAAGGGAAGATTCAAAGCCAAAAGCTACTTATCTTTTGCAGAATATTACCAATTTCTGTACTCTCTATAATTAGATCATGTTGTTGCATTTTCTCTCCGTCAAATTTCATTCATGTTGGGGATTGTTGGAAAAATGGTTTAAATATAGGCATAATTTTTAGCCCAAAATTGAGTGGGCCCCAAACGTCTTTTGAGGTGGGTCCGAAGAGGTGACGTGTTCCTTACCGCGTGGCAAGTCACACGGTGAAGACGGAATATCAAAACCATTTATGAGTGAATGGGAAGTTGACGTCGTTTTCGAGTTTAACATTAATTTGTTAGATAAAAATTCTTTTGAATTTTTTCAAAAAAAATTATTGTGGGAATTTAATTTAATTCTAAATTCAAATTTTGGGTTCCTAAGTGGTTTCCTAAAGTTTGTAATTGTGGGAATTTAATTTAATTCTAAATTCAAATTTTGGGTTCCTAAGTGGTTTCCTAAAATTTGTACCTCTTACTTTATTTATTAAACTATTCAATTTGTTTAATATATATATTCAATAGTTTAATATATATATATATTTCAATTGGCTTATATTACAAAGGTCCAACAATTTTGAAATTTGTTTGGCAACGGCTCCGTTTTCCAAGATATGTGAAAAAGCTGTTCCTTGAAAGCAACGGACAGATTCGGTTTTTTTTTTTAATTGATCTGAATCTGTTTGAATTTCTAACAACATCTGTTGGCACCTGTTGCACCTGTTCGGGCTAAGGATTTTTGCCTATATATACTGCGTTGATTCCAGCAGTCTAGGATCAAAAAAATCAATCAGAAATTCTCCCATTTTGCTGTCCAAATTTTTCTATTTGCATTATTTCTTCATATTAGTTTTAGAGATAATTTTAAGAGAGTATAGAACACAGAGTTTGATTCGCCATACAACTTTGTTTGGTGTGCTACAATAATTTTGTGAAGATCATTGTATCTTGGGAGATAGACGCCACTCAACCGTAAGCACCGTAGTGGGGCGAATCTGTCTTAAGAATAGAGTGTCACACACTCGACTTGATCTTAATTTTAATTCGGTTCGATAAATAAATCCAGTATGTTATTTATTTATTTTGTTTGAATTTATTTCTAATTATTTTATTTACACAGAAGATTGTTCCAACACAATATATATTGTATATACGTCGAGTAAAAATTATATAATTGACACCTTCCCCCACAACTTTCAAAATTTCTTTGTGGTAAAAAT
This sequence comes from Camellia granthamiana, assembly GCA_036172215.1. Lineage (NCBI taxonomy): Eukaryota > Viridiplantae > Streptophyta > Magnoliopsida > Ericales > Theaceae > Camellia > Camellia granthamiana. The sequence goes on along the minus strand of CM069908.1, from coordinate 92,232,157 downwards.
CATTTTATAATGAGATGTTTTCCATCAAATGATATTTTTTTAAGATTCTAATGCTGTGTTTGGTTGGGGGATTTGAGGAAAGATTTGGAAAAAGAAATGGAAAAAGAAGGTGAAATGTGAATAAAATATGCCTATATTTCACCTAATTTCACACACCTTTTCCCTTTTCCTTTCTAAATCCTTCCCCAAATCCCCCAACCAAACACAGCATAAGTTAATAAATTAATCAGAGAGGTTAACCACTGCACATATGGTTGTGGTTAATGTTGGAATGCGTATAAAATATATTGAAATTTATAACACTACAGGAAACGGGGCCTACTGCAACGTTTTGTTTATGGCGTTTAGGGAAACGCCATTAGAGATTAATTGAACACAACGTTTTATCATAGTGAAACGGCGTCGTATTGGGTGTATATATTGACACCGTCCAACCTCCGTCTCTCTCACTTTCTGTCTTTTCCACAGCTCAGTCTCTCTCTCTTTCTCTCCCTCTCTCTCTCTCCCAAAACCCTCGATTTGAAGCTCACTGTGTTTGGATTGAGTGATTTGGAGAGAAAAGAAAAGAAATAGAGAGAAATGTATTTCTCTTCCTTGTTTGGTTATCTTAAGTGGAGAGAAATGGGGAGAAATAGAGAGAAATTGAGAGAAACTCATTTCTCTCATAACCCTTGTTTTCAATCTTCCCAAAAGTGGAGAGATTGGGAGAGAAAAGAAACCCACAAATGTTTATATTTTCATAATACCAATTTTACCCCTATAAAAATAAAAGAAATAAAATGATTGAAAATATAAAAAGGTTATTTTGGTAATATAACATAAAATAATTTCTTTTCTTTTCTCTTAATGAAATCTAACCAAACAAGAAGGAGAGAAATCATAATCATTTCTTTTCTTTTATTTCTTACTTATCCAAACAAAAAGGAGAGAAATTACAATCATTTCTTTTCTTTTCTTTTCTCTTATTACTTAAGTAATCATTTCTTTTCTTTTCTCTCCTAAGTTACCAAACATAGTGTAACTCTAGCTCTCTCGATTTGAAGCTCTAGCTCGCTCGATTGCAGATTTTGCATTGTATATTCATCGAACTCTCTAGCTGTTCTTCATCGATCTGTCGCTGGAGGGCTTTGATCAGTCTCTTCATCGAACTCGAACTCAAACTCGATCTGTTCTTTATCAAATCGCAGATCCAATTCGAACCAGATCGATCAAACTCGAGCTGTTCTTCATCAAACTCGAACCAGATCGATCCAACTCGAGCTGTTCTTCATCAAACTCGAACCAGATCGATCTATGTTGCTCTTATCTCAGGTACATTTTTCATTCTCTTAATCGGTGTTCGAGTTTGAACCAGATCGATCTCTATTGCTCTACTTTCTCATTGTCGAATCTGCTAATTAACTCTCTAATTTTTTCATTCTCAGATTAGATCAGATCAGATCGTTGAACTAGATCGATCTCTCTTGCTCTGTGTCTCAGGCACCTGAGGAGCTTCCAAAGAAGACAAAGTTGTTCTTTGCTCATGCTGCAGAGAACTGGGATGCTGCTAAGGATAAAGTAATATAAAAAAGAAAGTTTAAATCTGAAGTAAAACTTTTGAGTAGTGTAGTAATATGTTAGCATGACATGATTTATGCTTCTGACTGCTTTTAATTGTCTGGCTACTTTTGAGAAATTGCTTCACTGGCATCACTTTCCTTAGCTTGATGCAGGCTCTATGGAGCTTCATGAGGCAAACCTTAGCTATAGTGCTTGCTAAATTCCTGCATCCCACCTATTTTTTGACCAAGTTAATTTTAAACAGGAGTATCCCTTCAAAGCTAATAGGAGAATTAGGCAGACAGTATGGATTGTCATTTTGGTGTATTGACTAAATTTTTTGTGGAGTATAATTTGATTTTTGTAGAAATATGTTTCTATAGTACCTGCCCCTATTATAACATTGAGTTCTCATTCTAGGCAAACATATATTTATTGAAGGACTAACAATGTTGCTTTAAGACAAGTCCGGTCTCTGCCACTGGACTTCCTGAGTAAAAAAAAAATTACTTTTAGCAATAGATAAAATTGTAATTTTCTTTTTCTTTAACTTTCTAGTCATGAATTTGTGTTATTTAAAAACACTGTACTTTTTAGTTTGTCATTTGTTAAGTCTTTAACTTTTCTTTTCTTTGGCTTGTACTCTTTGTTTCCTTTTCCACCCTACTTCTGTTGAGTCATCAGAAATGCAATTTTGGTTCAAGAAAGCAAGATTTTATTACATCACTTCTTTCTTCATATGTGGATGGATTATGGTATACAAGATTTTCTTTTCCGATTTATTGAGTTTGTGAATTGATAGGGCACGTCAAGTTCTGTATTTACTGTTTTTGGTTTTCATTTGTTGATTATGCAGCCCAGTCCTACCAAATGTGGTTTTGGAGAAAACAGGAACATGTATTCAGATATCTTCATCAGCTAAATCCCTTATTTGGCGTGCTGAGGTGATTGATCAGAACTTTGTGACAAGTTGGAATCCAGTATATGATTTTACTTCTGAAAAATCACCCATGAATTTTGTTGCTTCATACAGAGGCTTTTCTTCCTGAATGGAGAACAGGATTTGTCAGCATTTTTACTTGTGGGTTTGGGGATTGTCAAGTATCCAAATTACAATTGTATAATCTCAAACCAAATTTTCTCAAGCCGCAATGATTTGCTTGCCTATGAAGAGGTATGGACAAATATTTATATAAAAAACTACACCCAGTTTAGTTCCGATTTGATGTATTGACATATTTCTATCTGGAATATTATTGTTGCCTGTACTGATTGTTACATTTACCTGTACAGGCCATAGAAGTGGCACAAATAATGGATCAGTCTATTGACGAAAATAACAATGAGCCGGTTTTAAGATGCATAGAGTTATCTGGCTCCCGTATATCCAACTCTTCTAGTGGAGCAACTCAATCATCAACTTCTGAATCACTGGTGACATGTTTTTCATGCTTTTCAGCTTTATGGGTCTACTCAAAGGTGGTTTTGCTAGGTGTCTCTTTTCTCGAGTGTGAGCGAAGGTTAGAAATATGGCCGTGGTTTATTACTTTTTTTAATGCTTTTATTCTAATCAATCAAGTACATTTTTATTAGTGATTAACACAAATATTCATATTGACAGTAAACTGGAGCGTTTAAGGCTGCGTCTCGTCTAGCAAGTGCCACGCCACCTCCTGCTCGTGTTCTTAGCCGTGGTATTGGTTAGCAGGTCTGCAAACTACACAAATCTTAAAATTTGGTGAAATAAAAAATAAAAAATAATTTGGTATTTGGTAAAAAGAAAAATAATTAACTCGTAATCCATGTTGCAATATATTGACATAGAACTTCATCATACAGGGAATTGGGATCCTTTTCAATGGATGTTTTGGGACAATTACAGGATCTACAGTTTCTCTGTAAGTACTAACAGAGACTCTTCTATTCAATCCTTTGCTCTTGAACACTGTTCTGGTTGGAAATGGATGCTAACAATTTTATTTTGAAAAAAACCAGAGAAAATGTAGGTCTTCTTCAAACGGCTCGTGTTGGAAGCCACAGGGTTGTACAAATTTCTTTTTACCATTTGGCTTCTACTTCATTTCTCTTTCCCGTTTCCTTTTTTTTGTGCATTTCACTTTGTGTTCCCAGAGCCTCAGACCTTGTTATTTTCTTTGATTTCTTGGTTCTTTTAATTTTTGATGAATGACTGCATCAATGACCTTGATTCCCCATGTTTAATAAGTACACCCAGTTGAAAGAACAACCCATCTTTCACCTTTCTCACTTGCCTCTTTGTTTTGCACTACTAGCAGAGCATATGTAGCAAACATGGTAATAGCAACATGGTAACATAGAAAACATCCCTCATACAAGGCAACAAAATCATAACAGTGAAAATATCCAATAATCATGGTTAATAGAAATTTAGTCAAGACAGTGCAAAGAAAGTATTTACCCTTTCACTCTATTTCATAGCTAAAAAGATGCCAAAGATTTTATTGACAATTAAACAGAAAATTAGATAGCATTATTGCTGTGGACTGAATGAAAAGGCAGCCTAAACATTATTGCCATGCATAAACAAAGTTAGCAGGTGGTAGTTTACAACTTCACTTTGTAGGACAATCTCGCTCTCAAATTCGCAGCCACAGCATCAATGAACTCTTCAGTGTTCAAATAATGTGCCCTAGTAACCCTGCATGAAACATAGCCAATTACAATATACATAATTCAGATAAAAAGCGAACGCATGGACAAAACACCTTTTTGACACTACTTATTTGGATGCTTTAGAAGTGGCTGTTAGAAGTACATTGAAGTACTAATTTAGCTTGAAGCTACTGCAATACTTAGAAATCTGATTAACAGTAATTGTGATATTTTCTTGTGTTTGTGCATATACAATTTATAATAGATCACAATAGGGTGACATAACAGTAGTCAACATTATCGATTGATGCCAAGCATGTGTAACATTATGATTTTGAATTTCTAATGTAACATTATTGATTGATGCTTTTCATGATATTGAACTTCTGCCAGCAGTGTATATTGTGGCTCTGTAATCTCATTTTCTTTCCAGTATACTTTCAGTTAATGTTTATGATCTGTTTGAAATGTGAATTAAGTACTCCTTCACATCTTGCAATTCTTGTTATTTTTTAGTTCAACATATTGAAGTTGAGATATAAACTTGAGGAGGTTTTTCTTTGTTATCTGGCAGATAGCTTTGTTCTATGTTGCTGTGCTTGCGGGGCTTCTTCATCGTTTCCCTGTAAGCTTCTCTCAGGTGTGGACAAGCATCCTACTACTTGTTCCTTGAAACTTTTGTTTACAGAAAGTGATTTTGAACTGACACCTGTAACATGTGTGCAGCATGCAGCTGGTCAGCTTAGGAACCGCAAGTCTGGGACTTCTGGTGGAGCAAAAGTGTCTGAACAAGGGGAATCTATCACATTTGCTGATGTTGCGGGTGTTGATGAGGCTAAGGAGGAGCTAGAAGAAATTGTGGTATGTTAGACATTCCATGGGTCATAGATTATGGGTTGCTTTAAAAGGTATTTGTCTTCATTCAGGAAACTCCACGTGCTGACATTTTTCTGTCCAGGAATTTCTTAGGAATCCAGACAGGTACATACGACTCGGTGCTCGTCCTCCTCGGGGTGTTCTCCTGGTGAGTTTTGACAGGGTTGTATGTGAAGGCAACTCAACTTTTTTAATAAAATTGAAAGATAAAAAGGTTGCTAGAGATGGCATATTGTCTAGCGGCAGCATTTTACCAATTGTAATTCAGGTGGAGGGACCAATATTTTAATTTTTCTCCCAGAGGAAATCTCCTACATCAGATACAATGTGAATATATTGGCAAAACTAAATCTATAAACTTCCCTTCTTCTATTTCTCATCTTGCTGATGACCATTAAATTACAATATAATTGGTGGTTACGTTCATATTATCAACTAAAGTTTCTTTTTGAGATCAATCCAGTGAATGGTCCCCACTTCCCACCAATACTGAATGACTTTTATTGTTGGTAGAACATGATGCCAGAGGATAGACACCAATGCATTCTTATAACTTGTTTTTAGTGCGAGTTTGATGTATGATTTGTAAGCGTCTTTCATTATCTTACAGGTGGGTCTTCCTGGGACAGGTAAGGCTCTTTTAGCAAAGGCCGTTGCTGGGGAAGCTGAAGTACCTTTTATTAGTTGTTCTGCAAGTGAGTTTGTAGAATTGTATGTTGGCATCTCTTTGCACGAGCTAAGAAGGAGGCACCATCAATAATATTTATAGATGAGGTTAAATCTTGGGGTCCAATTTTTTTGTTGATTATCCATGTTTGAACTCTGAACCTTCTTGGTGGATTATCTGGTGCCTTTTTCTTTTCGTGCAGATAGATGCTGTAGCAAAAAGCCGTGATGGTAGATTTCGCATTGTCAGTAATGATGAACGAGAACAGACCTTGAACCAGTTGCTCACTGTAAGGTTCCAGCAAATTAAGCATTATCTAATTAAAGAAATGGTACAAGAAATAAGCCAATTTAAATGTATATATTATACAACTCAAAATTAAGCATTATCTATGTTTCATTGTTGTTTTACAGCTTGTTGGAAGCCATTGATCTCATCCTCTAAGGTGCTCAGAATCTTGTGGTACCAATAAAGTCCAATTCAAGAAGAAAACTGCAAGATTCTCCCACAGCTCACAAAGGCTGTGAATTCTACTGACCCAAGAAGACGTGATCAGATTTAGTCAAAATTGAAATGAAAACTTGTGATTTTAGAGTTGATATTTCAATACAATTACCAAGACTTTTTGACATTTAATGATCTGCCTTCTACTTCTCTATCACTACAAGAAAAGGGATAAAAAAACACGGAGCTTTTAGCGACGCCGCGCCCCCCGTCGCGAAAAACGGTTTTTTGCGACGGTAGCGTCACCCGTCGCAAATAATGTCCTTTAGCGACGGTAGTTACCCGTCGGTAATGAAACTTAGCGGAGGGGTCGGAAATGCGGAAGTATTAGCGACGGTAAAAAAAACCGTCGCAAAAGCACTTTTTTTGAGACGGCATATCTCATTTGCGACGGAAATGTGCCGTCGCAAAAAATTATTAAGTCAAACGGCGCCGTTTTTAGGAAGTTATGCCTTCTATTTGCGACGGCTACAGCATACCGTCGCAAAAACTCAAAATAAAAAAAGCCCCCCTCTTCTTTTTCCCTTTGCCGCTCGATCCTTCCTCCCAAATCCCTAACTTCACCCCCAAATTTCTCAAACGGGCTACGAGCAAGACACAGCGGTGGTGCGGTGGTGTGGCTCCGGCGACGACTCTCTCTCGCTCTGCGTATGCTCTCTCTCTCTCTCTCGGTCTCTGTATATATATATAGATGAATGTCGATATATATATATGCAATGTATATAAATCTATATATATATAAATCTGAAATCTGTCTATATATATATATAAATCTGTCTATATATATATATAAATCTGTCTATATATATTTTGTTTCAATCTGTCTATAAATCTGTCTATATATATATAAGCATTGTTTCAATAATATTTTGTTTTAATTTGATGAATGTCGATATATATATAAATCTGTATATATATGCAATGTATATAAATCTATATATATATAAATCTGAAATCTGTCTATATATATATAAATCTGTCTATATATATATATATAAATCTGTCTATATATATTTTGTTTCAAATCTGTCTATATATATATATATAAGCATTGTTTCAATAATATTTTGTTTCAATAATATTTTTTTTTTGGTTCATAAAATAAGCATTGAAGAACTCATTCTTGTTGGAGTGAGAGAGGTTTAACTATAAGAAATAAGTAAGTATAATTTAAAAAATAAAAAAATTGCAGACAAAAGATGAAGAGAAAGACCAATTCATGATTGTTCACTACCTTGCATTGCATGTGGAATTATGACAAGAGATGATAAAATATAAATCATTCTTACTCACCATCATGCATAACATGCTACATATCATTCATAGCCCTTATTAATTAATTTTTATTTTTTTGTTTAAGTTTATGTAGTTTATTAATTTTCATGCTACTATTAATTTTTTTAATTATTTGTAGTTTATTTAAATTAATAGTTGAAATAATATGCTTAACCAGTCGTACTTAAAAAATATAACATATTTAAGTAGTAGTACTTTAAATAGGATGTCGAGTGAATATTTATGTGTAGGTATTATATTTAGAGTTACTTTGGTGAGATATTTTTGTGGATGTGTACAGATGATGGATAAGAGTTGGATTGATTTGCCAAATAGGATGTCGAGTGAATACATTAATGGGATTGATGAATTCCTTGTGTTTGCCTACACCAATAGGGTTGAAGGTTCGATGATCAGTTGTCCGTGTAGGAAGTGTGAGAATCGATACTATTTTGTACGAGATGGTGTACGGGAGCATCTGATTTTGAATGGGTTTTTTAAAAAATACAAACATTGGATTAATCATGGGGAATCTTACATATCTCTGCATAGTAATCGAGAGAATGAAACATTAGCTAATTTAGACATAGGAGATGATATGATTGGAATGATACAAGGGGCTATAGGAAATCCACATGTCGGTACAAGTGTTGAGGGTGATGAACCACAGGGGCCTGATCCCCATGCATCTGAACCCCAGCTCGGTCCAAATGCAGAGACTGCAAAGTATTTCAAACTTCTTCAAGATGCACAAAGTGAATTGTATCCGGGTTGTCAGAAGTTCACATCTTTGTCATTCATTGTTCGACTTCTACATTTGAAGGTGCTTAATCAGTGGACGGACAAGTCTGTTGACATGTTGCTTGAGTTATTGAATGAGGCGTTTCCGTTGGGTGTGAAACTTCCGGACTCATATTATAAAGCTCAAAAGGTCACAACAGATTTGGGCTTCACGTATGAGACGTGGGATGCATGTCCCAACAGTTGCATGTTGTTTCGAAACGAGGACGCCAATCTTGATAAATGTGTCATATGCAACAGTTCTAGATGGAAATCAAATGGTGATGGTGGTTCAAATGGTCCTAACACAGGTGGCAAACAAATAGCTGCAAAACAGATGAGGTATTTTCCTTTAAAGTCAAGGTTGCAGAGGTTGTTTATGTCATCCAAGACGGCCAAGTTAATGAGATGGCATGCAGAGGAACGAACTGATGATGGTGTCTTCAGGCATCCTGCTGACTCCCTTGCATGGAAAGATTTTGACCGTCGGAATATTGACTTTAGTAATGATTGCCGAAGTGTAAGGCTTGGCTTAGCATCTGATGGTTTTAACCCATTCAGGACGATGAACATAGTTCATAGCACTTGGCCTGTTGTGCTCATTCCATACAACTTGCCGCCATGGATGTGCATGAAGCAACCATTTCTAATTTTATCCGTGCTTATTGACGGCCCGAAAGGACCTGGTGACAAGATTGATGTTTATATGCAACCGTTGATTGAGGAGTTGAAAGAACTATGGAATGAGGGTGTGTCAACATTTGATGCATCAACAAATCAAATGTTTCAAATGCATGCAGCTTTACTGTGGACAATTAGTGATTTTCCTGCATACGCAAACTTGTCAGGATGGAGCACTAAAGGAGAATATGCATGTCCTTGTTGCAATAAGGAAACTACATCGTGTTGGTTGAAGCATAGTAGAGGATGTGCCAAGGGCATTAAAGAGTGGGGTACTGGTAAAAAGCTGGACATACAATTTGATGGAAATTACTGTCCCATAGGGGATAACGTGGCCAAGTTAACTACTCAACTTGGCATTATTGTGCGGAATGGTAACATTGTTCCTCTTACTTTTCTTGACTGGAACAGTGTGCCTGATGATATTGTTGATGCTATCTGGAAGGATGTGAAGGTAAAAGTATAGTTTTGTCCACAAATTCGAATTCCAAATTTGTGTTATACTTAGCCTTAAACTTTGTGTTTTATAGGACAATTTGAATATATGTCCAGAGGAGTACAAGCCAATCTGCATGAAAAACTGCAACAGCATATGGAAGGATCACAAGAACAAGCTTAAGGCTAAGTATTTCAAGCCTAGAAGCTCTGATCCTAATCTGAAGGATGATGTTCCTATGAACGTTGTGCCAAGCCAGTGGGAACAACTTGTGGAGTATTGGCGTACTTCCGATGCTGAGGTATACAATTACGTTATATTTATGATATGTAAACATACAAATCATATTTACATACTTACATTTGTTGAACTTGTTATAGACAATTGCAAGTAGGAACGCTAAAAATCGGCGAGCTCACGGCATAGCTCATACCACAGGGCGTACTAATTTCTCTCAGATACGGCATGAGGTTTACATTTTATTGTTTTATTTTTGTATATAAATAAACATTGTATATTTGCAAATTATTTGGATTCTAATTTTCATATTTCTAAAAAAAATTTAGATGACCAGTAAGGGGGAGTCTACTGATAAGATGAATGTTTGGCTTATGACACGTAGAGTAGATGACCCAGAGGTTATCCAGACCTTGGTAGTTTCCAAAAACCTTTGATTGTATTTAAAGTTTATTTTTTGTGTGTCAACCATCTTAATTTGGTGTATACTTGTATGTCTTATTCAATACAGGATGAGTTTAATCGTCAACTCTCTATGCTACCTGAGGATGGTCGGACTTTGGAGGCTAGGAATGCCATTTTCCATGAGTTGATAGGTCATGACACACATGGATATTGTCGCACATACGGGAGAATCGTGCCTCGGAGAGTGGTGTATAAAGATGGTGCTGGGCCATCACAGTCAACACCCCAGCCATCGACTATTGAGCAGATCACGCAGCAGGTTCGTGCTGAGCTAAGGGAGGAGCTGCGAGCAGAGTTCTCTTCACATTTGGAGCAGATGAGAGCTGAGATGATGGCCCTTGTGTCACAGAGGGCGAGTGTCGATCCCAACAGACAGGTTCCATATAAACATCACAATTGTTTGATAGTTCATTTTTCACTCAAGATTATGTATGAAATTCGAATATGATTAACACATTATACACTGACTAACATAGGTTCCTGATGCATCGAGTGGCCATCGGCCATTTAGGGAATCTGCAGAAGACGAGAATCCATATACACCACCACCAGAAGATCAGGTATAAAATGTATCTTTGCATTCTAAGCTAAAATGTATCTTTGCATTCTTTACATTATAAGTTAAGAGACTTGTGGGAGAAACTTGAATTCGAGGAGTTTAGCACGAAACTTGGCACACACGACCTCCTAGGCACGAGAGACTTGTGGGAGAAGACGGGGCTCGAATCGGGTTCCCGGTTTGGGAGTTAGAGCCGGATTTCACTTTAGGCAAACTACTTCCTTAAGAAACTTGAATTCGAGGCGTTAACGCCCCAAAATCACCAAACGGCGTCGGTTAAGCACGAAACTTGGCACACACGACCTCCTAGGCACGAGAGACTTGTGGTAGAAGACGGGGCTCGAATCGGGTTCCCGGTTTGGGAGTTAGAGCCGGATTTCACTTTAGGCAAACTACTTCCTTAAGAAACATGAATTCGAGGCGTTAACGCCCCAAAATCACCAAACGGCGTCGGTTAAGCACGAAACTTGGCACACACGACCTCCTAGGCACGAGAGACTTGTGGGAGAAGACGGGGCTCGAATCGGGTTCCCGGTTTGGGAGTTAGAGCCGGATTTCACTTTAGGCAAACTACTTCCTTAAGAAACTTGAATTCGAGGCGTTAACGCCCCAAAATCACCAAACGGCGTCGGTTAAGCACGAAACTTGGCACACACGACCTCCTAGGCACGAGAGACTTGTGGGAGAAGACGGGGCTCGAATCGGGTTCCCGGTTTGGGAGTTAGAGCCGGATTTCACTTTAGGCAAACTACTTCCTTAAGAAACTTGAATTCGAGGCGTTAACGCCCCAAAATCACCAAACGGCGTCGGTTAAGCACAAAACTTGGCACACACGACCTCCTAGGCACGAGAGACTTGTGGGAGAAGACGGGGCTCGAATCGGGTTCCCGGTTTGGGAGTTAGAGCCGGATTTCACTTTAGGCAAACTACTTCCTTAAGAAACATGAATTCGAGGCGTTAACGCCCCAAAATCACCAAACGGCGTCGGTTAAGCACGAAACTTGGCACACACGACCTCCTAGGCACGAGAGACTTGTGGGAGAAGACGGGGCTCGAATCGGGTTCCCGGTTTGGGAGTTAGAGCCGGATTTCACTTTAGGCAAACTACTTCCTTAAGAAACATGAATTCGAGGCGTTAACGCCCCAAAATCACCAAACGGCGTCGGTTAAGCACGAAACTTGGCACACACGACCTCCTAGGCACGAGAGACTTGTGGGAGAAGACGGGGCTCGAATCGGGTTCCCGGTTTGGGAGTTAGAGCCGGATTTCACTTTAGGCAAACTACTTCCTTAAGAAACTTGAATTCGAGGCGTTAACGCCCCAAAATCACCAAACGGCGTCGGTTATGCACGAAACTTGGCACACACGACCTCCTAGGCACGAGAGACTTGTGGTAGAAGACGGGGCTCGAATCGGGTTCCCGGTTTGGGAGTTAGAGCCGGATTTCACTTTAGGCAAACTACTTCCTTAAGAAACTTGAATTCGAGGCGTTAACGCCCCAAAATCACCAAACGGCGTCGGTTAAGCACGAAACTTGGCACACACGACCTCCTAGGCACGAGAGACTTGTGGGGGAAGACGGGGCTCGAATCGGGTTCCCGGTTTGGGAGTTAGACTATCTTTCTAATTATTTACTAAACTATCTTTCTAATTATATAGTAATCAAATTTTTTTTAATATTTTTCTGTAATTAAAATATTAACACCATTATATGGTTTTTAATTATTTTTATCTTGTTTTTTTTCAGATATTTCCTGAGTAGCAGTTGGCTTCTTCTGGAATGCGGGCGTATAAAGATTATGACCAATTTTTGTTTTTGTAACCCACGAACGAATCAAGACGAAACTTTTGGTTTTGATTTTGATTTATGTTATTTAAATTTGTGAACAACATTATGTATGTATTATGCGACGTTATGTAGTGGCATAATTTTTATTGTTATGAATTTTTATTTATGTATTGTTATGAATGGAACAATATTATTAATTTTTATTATTTGTGAACTTTTGTTTATTTATGGATTTATATTATTCTGTAATTTTTGGATTTTTTTATAATTATTTTTAATTTTATACAGGTTATTTTAATTTTTTTAATAATTTCTCAGCAGGTTTTTTTTTTTTTTTTTTTTTTTTGCGACGGCATAAGAACCCGTCGCAAAAAATAGTAATAGGCTTTTGCGACGGTACCAATACAGTCGCAAAAAGCTGTGAAATTGTAATTGACAAGAAAGCTTTAGCGACGGTAGACGTTGCCGTCGCCAATAGTTATAAGCTGCCAGAGTTTTAGCGACGGTAATTCTGCCGTCTCAAAAACCCACTTTTAGCGACGGGAATTATGTGCCGTCGCGAAAAATGATATATTCTTCCATTATTGGCGACGGAAAAAGTGCCGTCGCAAAAAAGGCAACATCCCGTCGCAGAAACTAATGGCGACGGCACTTACCGTCGCTAAATCTCTTTTGCAACCCCCTTTGTCGCGACCCTCCATTCCCGTCGCAAAAAGCCAAATTACCGTCGCAAAAGGTATTAGCGACGAGATCCAGGGCATTTGCGACGGCCGCCTACCGTCGCAAAAAACAGTTTTTCTTGTAGTGTATGTACTGTTTGATGTATTGGTTGTTAAGATAAAGTTCTATTAACTATTGGTATGCATATATAATTACCAAGTTATAAGTGTGTATATATCATAGGTGAGTAATATGGCTTTGAAATTGGATAATTTGTGTAGATTGTTGCCTAATTTCATGTGGTATTTGAAGTATCTGGAGTGTGAATTTGAATTTTGTATTTTTGGATTTCATTATAATATGTATTTGGCTTAGTCTAGTGGAAGATTTGTTTTTTCAGATTCATTATAATGCATATTTTTTCAGATTCATTATTATAATAATAATAATAACAATAATAAAAAATAAATAAATAATTTTTAAAAAAAAAAAAAAATAGAAAAAAAGTGGCGTTTTTGAAAAACGCCACTAAATGACATCATGCTCACGTCACACGTTAGTTTGTGACGGTAAGAGAAGCGGACGTTAACATTTTGTGGCGTTTTAAAAAACGCCGTCTAATAGTTTTAGCGATGTTTATTAAACGCTGCAAACCTATTGCGGCGGCTGTATCAACGGCGAAAATTTTAAACGTCGCCATAACTTTTTACGGCGTTTTTTAAGCTTTTAGCGGCGTTTAAACGCCGCTAAAACTCGAATTTCCTGTAGTGTAATAAAAAAATATACAAATATATAAAACTGTGTATTTAAATTTTAAATTTTTTTGAAAATATTATTTGGTCCATAATGAACTAATGAACCAAGACCCTAAAATGATTTACAATTAGACTTTAATGCACTCCAATCCAACAAATAGATGTACATAAATTTAAATTTTAGTCCCAAGATAAAATATGACCAAAAGTATCATGAATTCTATAAATTTTAATCCCAAGGTAAAATATTGAACCGAAAATTAATAGAGACTATATTATAAAATCTAAATATTAATTAGCACTTTGAAATATCTTTTTAATAAGACTTACGAAGACTCGAAAGGAAATCATTTTGTTTTTGGAAAAATATGTAAATAATTGTGAAGAAGAGCCAAATAATGACTTCTATTGAGTCAAAATTTTGATTCTGCGACTAAGAAAAAAAACACGACCACCTTTTCAAACCATAGAAATAAAATGATCATATACTCTTCTATTATTAGAATGACAAACGTGTTAAGACCTACTAAACATTTTTTTCAAAAGTAGGAATGGTTTTTCTTAGCCAACTTGCAAGTCCACCGCATCCAATGTGCTTAGTCAAGCAAGTCAACCCAACTATTCCATTGCAATTAAATCACAAGTTGCAATTTAGGGATTGTTTGGGGTATCCTAAATAAGTATATTTTTTTATCTTTTTACACTAAAAAATTGAAGGAAAAAATATGGATGTTTGGGTTAACTTTTTGACTTTTTATGGAAAAATGTGTATTAAAAAATTGTATAAATTAGTCTGTAGAAGAAAATTAGGATTGGGAGTTGTGCAGTCGTAATTTTTTACTTTTGGTAAATAGTGATAATTTTTTAACTTTTTGAATAACTTTTTAATTTTTTGACTTTTTTTACACTTCCCAAACTTGGCCTTAATATGAGGATGTGTTTGTTTCGACTTAAAAATATATATATATATATTTAAAAATAAATCACAAGTTGCAATTTAATCTGAGGGTGTGTTTGTTTCGACTTAAAAATATATATATATATTTAAAAATATTTTACGTATATTGTATTAATTGGTTGACTAAAAAATAGGTAAAATATTTTAAAGAAAAATATATATATATACATATATTTTTTTTAGGGGCACTTTTTCATAAATTCATTTTCACCCACTTATGTTCTATTTAGTCCACATTATTTTCTTTTATTTCAATAAGTCTTATGAGTGATATAGTTACTAAACTATCCCTAATAATGTTCACATTTATAGTGTGAATGTTCCGTGATGTGAATGTTCACACCGTTAATGTAAATATTAACATGTCAATGTGAATGTTCACACTATCAATGTGAACATTCGCACGTCTATGTGAATATTCACATTATAAAATATGAATGTTCACATCACCAAATTGTTAACCGTTCACAAAAAATATTTATAAGGATAAAAATGTCCATAAAATCTTTAAATATGAGAATTAGGATTTGGTAGGTCAAATATTCAAATAATAGGAATTATTGGAATACAACAATATCTTATAGATTAATTAAGATACAAACACTTGAAAAAGAATTTTCAAATAAATTTCTTTTTTTTATTTTTTTTTATTTTTTATCATACCTTTTAAAATGATGAAAGGGAGATTTCATAAATTGGCATTGGGCTGAGCAAGTCTGGACCGAGCAAAGCTGGGCCAAGCGCAATAACCAAGCTAGGTTCATATGGCTACTGGGCGCGCTTGGTTAGGGCCTCGGTCTGGTCCAGTAGAAGTAGCCTTAGATTGTTAGCCCGGTTAACCATATTCGCTCCGCCGAGCTAGACTGGTGTAGTCTTCCACAGATCAGTCTGACCAGGTAGTATCTAGGTCAGAACTAAGGAGGTTGGCTAAGCTGCAGCGGGATCCTCCAGTCAAACCAGGCAAATATCACGGTTGTGATGTGGTCTCAGTGTGATGGCAAGGAACCGTGCTATCCGTTCAGGCCAGAGCCGTTTGGCGGTTTTGTTAGGTGGTGTTTAGCTGTATTTACACTGACACTTGGGAAAATGGGAGAAATGAGTAGGTCTACACGTCCAAAGGTGAATGGACGCAGAGGCGCGCACAAAAAGTATATAAATGGTGCTACGCCCCCATACTCAGGTCTGGAACATCTGATGATCATAACTCACCTACCACTTCATCTCCTCTCTTTTCTCTCTCCCTATGTGCTAACTTGACTGTCGGAGGGTTTTCCGGTAGTACATCGCCGGATAGCTCACCGTCATTGTGTTCTTAGGTTGATCGGAGCGTAGCGCAGTTTGGACACAAGGAGTACGGATAGCGACGGATATTTGCACCCCGTACAAATGATTTACAATTAAATATTCCACAAATTAATTTTTAAAAAAGTCAATTTCAACTCTGTCCTTTCAATACATTGATCTTTTTAAAGGTAAAAGAGTGACTTTTGATCATGGTTATCAGAATCCTGATCCAGATCTTACGATCCTACGATCTTATGATCAATTTGAGTACAATCGATCCGGATCATGTAAAAAGTTCCTTCTAGGTTTCGATCCTGATAATGGAATCTTATAGAATCGTGGAATCCCGATCCGAATATGATCCTATTCGATTCAATTTACAGGCCTTATTTTGTATTGTATGACATATTTTATTGTAAATTTTATATTTGTTGTCTAAATACCAAACAAAATAAATATTAAAAACTAAGTAATATTGAATCAAATAGACTAAGAAAAACAAATTAGGAAACAAATATTCAAATATTGCGATAATTTAAGAAATTAACTAGTCGGAAAAACAAACTTAACTTTAGCGGAGTCTAAGGAGGGTAAGATGATTGCAATTTTATCCCAATTTTTGAAGAGATTATTTTTGTGACTCGAATCCGCTCCACCAGGGATGCTAACGATAAACATTATCATTCGGTTAAATTGCTCTTTTGAGTTCTTAATCTACTTTCATATCCAATTTCGTTAAATATTTTTTCTTCACTTTTTATGCATTATTATAGATTGTAAAGTATTTTGTTATAGAATTCTTCTTTACCTTCTTTTTTGATGAAATACAAAACTTTTATCATCAAGTTTTCTATTGTATAATATTATATATACATTTTACATGGAGTATTATATTTTTTACAATATCTTCACTTCTTTTTAATAGAATATAGACTCATTTTGTGTATACTTTTTAAGAAAAATTTATTTAAATTAAATTATTATGTAATTTGTTTTTTTCGGTAGGATCTTGTGATCCTCGGTCTGATTCTACGACCTCTAACGATCCAACGTAGGATCCCGATTTTAACAACCTTACTCTTGATTGACTTCTAACCCACACATAATCTAAAGTTTTTTTTTCAAAGCATCAATCAGATACCGGAAAAAATAAATTGTGTAAAATTAATTTACATAAATAATTTTGAATATAACATATTTTATGTCAAAACAAACATACTATTTTTTATTTATTTGTATCTAGTCCATATAGAAATAGAAAATGATATATAAAGTTTACTTTTAAATCTACTTTTTAGACCTAATAATGTCTAAGTGAGATGGTTTATTAATGGTAAGAGAAGACATGAAAGAGGGAGTTGCTTTAGATATTCTCAAAGACTTATCAAATTATTGAATTTAAAAAGTGAGTCTAATTTCTTTTGCAAAAATGTCTAAGACTCCCTTTTTTCCCCACCCCTTTGACCCCCCCTCTCTCTCATTGGTTGGATTCGTTTTTTTTTTTTTTGTTTCCCTTGTCCTCCAATTACCACCTGCCACATGTGTGTGGGGTGGTGGGGGTGGTGATTGGAGGGGGTCTCCATCACTCCTCTCTCTCTTTTTTTTTGGTTAGAACAGTATTACTCTATAAAAATAAGGCAGTCAAAGAGCAAGTTTAGTTCATTGCCACTCTCTTCTGAAAAAGATTGGGCCATGGCTTCTCTCCAATCCTCCATCGAATTAGAGAGGTATTGTTGGGTCTTGTGGGCCTATTTTTAGGTCTCGTTTCAATAATCTAAACTGTTTATTTTAAGATTCGTCGAGTACATCATCACTGTAAAAAATTAAGTCGATTGGATAACGACAACCATGTGGTGTATGAAAAAAATAGACGGTAAGAAAATAAACAATTCATACAAAATTGATTCGAACACGTGATTTTCGTTATCCGATTGACTTAATTTTTGTAGGGATATATGAACAATTCAAATTATCGAAATGAGATCCAAAAGTGGGCCCATTGGGCCGGACTGGACTGTCTAATCCGATTACGAATTAGAGAAAATAATTGACTTTTTTATTTTATTTTATTTATAATTTGGTTTCCTGCTTATTGCTTCAACAAGCAACTTATCCACATATTTACAACTTTCTAAAATATACTACATCTTACAGTAAAATTGATGTAGGCCAACCTGCCATGGGTTTTATGAGTGTTTGGAAGAAGGTGAACAAGGCTTGAGTTTTTATGGCAGAATGATTTCAAATTTGGTAGTCAGATTTGAAACAACTCAATGAGCAAATCTCATTGCTGTGCAACGATCCAACCTATTTTTTTTTTTTTTTAATTAGATTATATCATTTAAGGTTTCAAAATCACATTTTTACTAATTTGGAAAAGTTTTAGTTTGGTTATAATTTTGTTCAGTAATTTTTGCTATTTCTTTATTATTTCGTGTTCAATTAGGATTATAAATAAGGATGCATTCTCCCTGATGAATTAAACTTTGTGATTAATAAAATTTCTCTACTTTAAATTTTCTTGTTTCAAGTTTCTTTTCTTCTAGATTCAAAGTTTTATTTGAATGATATCTAGCCCCTTTCATGCAACATTGCTGTGTCCAAAATGAATATGGTTTGAGTGCATGGAGATGTGATTGCAACATCATCTATCAACATGGATGACTACATATATATAGTTGTGACAATTGACTTACATATAAAAATATTTT
Source organism: Camellia granthamiana (assembly GCA_036172215.1). Classification (NCBI taxonomy): domain Eukaryota; kingdom Viridiplantae; phylum Streptophyta; class Magnoliopsida; order Ericales; family Theaceae; genus Camellia; species Camellia granthamiana. The sequence continues at coordinate 92,213,349 of CM069908.1, read as the reverse complement.
TAAAAAAAATATTATTTACATTTTAAAGTAAAATTGAACCCCTAATTTGTAAATATTGATCCGACTAAAAAAAATTGAAACTAATCCAAGAAATAACTATATAAATGTCACAATAATTTCACAAAAAATCAAGGGCAAAATTAAACCAATAGTATTTTTACTCTTGTGCCATTTTAGTCCTTCTAATTTTAATTGACTCAATTTTTATTCTGAAATTTATGATTTTGTCTCAATTTAGTCCAATTGATTATAATTTTATGTGCTTTTTGATAGAAAATGCTCATATAAGTGACATGTGTTATACTTTTATAGGCACAATTGTAAACTTATTGAACTCAGTAAGTTAACTTCAATCAAATCAGTGACTATTTTTCTTTAAAAATCTTAATCGATATTATCAATTAGACTAAATTGACATAAAATCTAAAATTAAAAGCTAAAATTGAGCTTATTAAAATTACACGAATCAAAATAAGACAAAGGACAAAATATAAGAATTACCATTATAATTTACCCAAAAGTCAATATGAGACAAAGCTTAGTTACTGCAATTACCATTCTTCAACCAAAGTTTAATGGGTGATTTGTGGAGTCAATCTTTTATTTACTCTTAATGATTTTGATCAAATAAAAATTTGTTATTCATCTAAGCGCGAAAATAAAGACATTACAATATGGCCTGACCTCAACAAACTTATGAGATCAATCAAATCTAAAAAAATAAATAAATAAAAAGAAAAAAAAAAAAAAACTTTTGAGATCCACCTTAATTTTGGCTCAAAGATGGCGAAAAACATGTTTACAAAAACCAATTTTCTCACACTCACATGCGTTGAAGAATGGTTCCTCTAACTTTTGTAACATTTCACAAGAAAGCTGATAGATTTGGGTATTTATTTATTTATGTATCAAAACTTACAATTTTAAAGAATTTATTAATTACCACATGCTTCTATGAAAACCCATTATCAGAATACAAATAAATAAAATCTCTAGATTGAAAAACTATTAGGAATTCCCTTTCCAGTGAGTCCACCTTCATTTGTAGGAAACAACAAAGTATATGGAACCTTAACAGGCCCAACCGTATTCTTCAATTTCTCATCATTGTTCATTTTAATGATCATTTCTTCAATCTCTCTGTCTATTTCTTCCCAAATGCCTCCAACGGTTCTTTGTCGGTTGTCCACTTAACACTGTCTCTTTGCCCGAGATAGACCTCATCTGACAAATGCCTCGACAAAATCTCAACAAAAATGCTAGAGGCCCCAAAAATTCTACCAAAAATTTTACCAAATGTCTCACATGGGTGTGGGACCCACATGTGTGAGTCCCACACCCATGTGAGACATTTGGTAAAATTTTTGGTAGAATATTTGGCGCCTCTAGCATTACTCAAATCTCAATCAAAGAAATCCCAAGAAGTGTTTGCAATTGGGCTGTGATTCTTTTCAAGAAAGCCTTTTTGGGGCTCCAAACGAGCTCTTTGTACTCAGGATTACCCGGTTTAGGCATCAACCGATGACTTATGGTTGGACGGTTTGGGAGGTACCCTGCATAAGGGTATTGCCCAAAATTGACTATGGTGTGGAGGGCGGAAGCAACCCAAATGACAATTGTGCATCTGTCGATTAGCTCTTTCCAAGTTTGCATTTTAGGCCGCCATAGCTCGTGTTGCTTGTCACCATGCCCTTTCTCTCTAAGTTCCTTCCACCAGAATTGAATTTCCATGTCTTGCTTAACCATTTCATCGTTCTTGTAGTAAAAATTACAGTAGTCTTGAACCCAAGTTTCGATTGCTGACCAAATTTTAAGTCCATCCACCGCGTAAGGGTAGTCTTCTGTACGGGGGCGAAATATCCTCTGCTTTCCGTACTCCTTGGACTCCAAGTTTCTCGTGATGGCGTTTAACCTGGCAACACAGAAACGGTGAGCTGCCTGGCGGTGGTTTGCCGGATAGACCCTCCGATGATCAAGTCAGATCACTTGAGGAAGAAGAAGGCTATTAGACAGAGAGAGAGTGTGTTTCAGATGGCACAAATTGCTTACCTCTAACGTTCATCTTCCTTTCCTATTTCTAGGCGGGCCATGCAGCCTCAAGATTGTGCGCGCACTACCTCTGCTGTCCTTCCCTGGACAGGTGGCAATGCTCGCCTCTCACCACCTTACGCGTGTAAAGGCCCAGTCCTCCAACCAGTACACGTAGAATTGCCTAATGGTATTGACGCGTGCTTGGAGTAGATGTCCTCTCCCCAACGCCATTGGCCCAGGTGGCACACTTGATCGGAGTACCATGACCGGCCTGGCCCTTGTGGGGAGTCGCCACCACAAGCTGCACAACCGGGCTGCGTCTCGCCGACCTACCCTTTGGGGATGAAGCGAAAGTCTGATACACATGGCCGAGCTACTCTTGGTCGGTCCATCCTGGTCGATTGGCTGCGAGGCATACCGGCCTCCCCCCGTCCTACCTTTATTCTCGGTTATATGAAGTCCGCACATCTCGGCTAACCGGTTAGACGCACGCCGGTCCTCGCCCCGCAATCAGTCTAGCCCGGGCTACCCTTAGCTCGGTTGTCACACGTCACCGTGTGCCCCTGCCAAGCGCCTGGTCACAGCTCGGCCAGGACTTGGATCGTGCCTGGTCGGCCAACCTTTCCAGCCGTGCAGAACAGAGCGAAGGACGCATCAGGAGAGAAAACAGCTCGGCGTCGTGCGGTTTGTCACGACCCGCGTTACCGTAGCTCGGCCGTACTAACCGGTGCAAATCTCCCCTTTCAATTGCCCCTTAACCCCAATCGAGCTAATTGTGATTGGGGTTACCACCATGACCGAGCTAACGGTCTCCGAGTTGCGCCAGTACAGGCCGAGCGTGATTGGCACCAAATCTGTTGCCGAGCTATCCCATTCGGTCGGCCATTGCCTCAGTAGTCTTGTCAAGGGTCGTACTGCCGTACTGGCAGCCACGTTCTCAGTGCCACGTGTCCTCACGCCATTGGGCCGTACAGCCCAGCTATCTTCCACGCGCAGAATTCAAACGGCGCAGCCGTTTGGTTTTTCCCCCCTCTTTAAACACCACACGAAGGGTCATTCGACCCCTCTACTATTCATCCTCCCTTCCAAGCCAAAACCCTAGCTCTCCAATGCCCCCAACTTCCACCCTTGCTGCCGTTGCTCCTCATTTGCTTCCCTTCGTCCATTTTTGCCATTTCCGAAGCTGCAATCTAGTCTGAGAGGCTGAATCTTGCTGGGCATCTAGCATTGGTAAGTTTTCCCATCCTTCATTCGTATTTTCGTACTCGAGTTCTTCATTTTTTGCCACTGTTCTTCGTGTTTTTTTGCTTGTGTTCTTCACGCTCTTTGCTTAGATCCTACCAATACCTCCTCCATGGGGTGGTATTGGCACACCCTAGGGCAAACTGGAACTGGAGGGGTATATGGGGCCTTCGTGCCTCTGTTTCTCCTTAGTTTGAATGGATGCACCTTGAACTTAGGATGAACTGGATGAACACTGGGCAGAATCGAGCTAAATGCTCATTTAGATCCGTAAATCAAACTCAACCGAGCTAAAATTCGTTTGAGGTCTCTACTGGGGGCCTTGACCGAGCTGAACACTCAATTAGATCCATAAATAGGACTGAACCGAGCTATAACTCGTTTGAATTTTCTTCTTGTGCCTTGACCGAGCTGAAAATAGAAAGGCAGAACCGAACTGGGAAGGCCAAGTTGGCCAAGTTGTCTAGCTGAGTTAGGGTAGAACCGGTCAAACACCATGAAACCCTTCACCGAGCTAAAAAATCCACATTGAAGCCGTGTAATTTATGCCGTGCTAACCCTTGGGCTTATTTTTTAACAATGTAGAACAAACTAGGACCGACCAGGCCAGTCCAGCACTATCACTGGTGGAGCTCAAAGTCCGAGCAAATACACCAACATTTTTGACCGAGATACAAATTAAATCACCAAATAAAACCGAGATAGATGGGGAAATACCGATTTATGGTGAGCTCACCCGGTGCGCTAGCCGAGTTTCGTAGGGAGTACAACATTCCAGACGATGTCATTTTAGAGCTGGCCAAGAAGGGAGATACCCCTTGGGACGACCTAGACTGGTGCCCCTTCACGGTCGTGTCCATAGTCGAAGGAGGATTTCGCTTCCCAGTCCAACCCTTGATCTGCGAATTTTTGAGGCAAACAAGGCTTTGTCCAACCCAAGTGTCGAACAACACATACAAGATAATAAACGGCGTGGCCGAGCTAAACCGGAGGCTCGGTCTCAATCTCGGTCTTGCTGAAATATTCCATCAATACAGCCTCAGTAAAAATAAATGTGGGTTTTGCTGGTACCTAAAAGTAAAGAAGGGCTGAACAAAACTCATCGAGGGCAACCCGGACAAGGAGACCAATGATGACGACTTCTTGTGGGTGTCCGGTAATTACGAGGACACCGAGGCGTCCATACCGGGCTGGTACATTAGGAAGGATTTTGGCAGTGCTGGTGAGTAGCTCGGCTAACCGCACTATCTTCTTTCTGCATCAGTTTCTCTTTGTACCGATCTAACACTTGTCCTCTTTTTGCAGATTACAAGCACTTAGCAGAAGACTACTACCGGGCTAACTAGGAGGCCATACGAGTCTTACTGCATCATCCAGAAGAAGAGAGAGAATCATCAAAGCTGCTCGGCTTTGAACCGACCTACAACTACAGAGCGCCGCACAAAAACCAGGTCACCGACTTTCTTCGTGCTCCATCCCTAGAACCTGACCCAAACCTTCTGCCGATCAGACTTGTTCCTCTCACCGCCGAGCAAGAAATGGTGAAAATTCGGGCAATCAAGTCCATGATCATCGGTGAGGAAGGCGAGTCCCAACCACCTGAAGCAACCGGGGGAACATCTTCCACTCCGGCCGTGCAAAAGGAAGGGGCTGTGCTAGCTCTTGCTAGCGAACAACCTGCTAGCCGGCCGAAAAAGCGACCGAGGAAAGAGCAGCACCTTGTTGACGAAGACTCCACTGAATATGCCTCCACCGAGCTGGGGGACCAGACCGAGCAACAAATCAGCGGGCCATCCAAGAGCCCAAGTGCCCCCCCGGTCTGGTCGGCAGAATTCAAATATAAGGGCCGTGCTGTTTTTGCAGCAGACTCTGTCTATGCGGACAAGGACTACTCGCTCGGTTTTAACATAACCAAGGGGTTGATCCTACGCGCCGACATGAAAAAACATGCTGAGATTTCCGACCTGAAGGTCCTCCGCTCGACGGCGAAATCCATAGTGCTAGTAAGTTGTTAGTCTTCTTTTTCTAGTTATTGGCCGGTTTTTGCTCGGTTTTCTAAATGCTCACAATCTCACTTGTTCGCAGGCTGCGCAAAAGAACTATCTCGTCCATGAGCGCATGATCGCCGTGCGGCAGAGTCTGCGCGAGGCCATAGCTGAGAACAAGGCCCAAGCGGCCGAGATAACGAAGCTGAAGGCCGCGTAGGAGGCGGTTGCAGCCGAGCGAGATAGCCTGAGCCAGAAGGTTGACCGAGCTGAAGTGGACAAACAGCGGGCCGTGAAGTCAACGAAGGCCCGGTACCTCGTCGAGCTGAGGAAATTACATGACACCCATAAGTTGGAGAAAGATAAGGCGGTTGACGACGCCGAAGACAGGGGCTATGCTCAAGGCGAGAAAACGTATGAACGGCAAGTGCAGGCGACCAAGGACATCTTTTTCCAGTGCTATTGGAAAGCTGCCGTGGAGAAAGTTGGCCTTGGTCAAGACGCTGATATGTTCTTGAATCCACCTACTGCCTTCATACCGCACTACATGCAGGCCTACGCGATCGCCGCGCAGAAGAGGCTCATAGAGGAGGCCAAAAAGGAAGCCGAGGCAGAGGTCGCCGTCGCGCAACAAATCGAGCAAACTTCTCCTGAAGCATCTTAAGATGTGGATGATCAAGTGTCCGATCAGGAGGTTACCGCGGTGGAGGGCGCTGGTGATGAGGCAGAAGAAGGCTTTCCTGAGCACACTGCGGAGGTCGCCGAGCAGACGGTCGACCTGGAATTGGATTGAGGACGTTCCTTTCTATTTCCCTTGCTTTTGTTTTCGGTCTTTCTTCTTTGAATGTAACCGAGCTAGGCCCTACCTTTTGTAATGCAATTTCCTTGATCAATAAAATTTGAACTTTTTGCTCGTTTATCTTCTCTTTCTGTTCAGTTGCAACGTGCAAAATTTCTTGATCCAAACTTTAATGCATCACAACTAGTAGGTCGGCTACGCCGCGCAATATGCCAAGCTAAAATCAGAATTTCTTCAACTAAAATGTTCGCGAATCACAACTGGCAGCTCGGTTCTTTGATTTTTCGAAGGAACCCAGAAATTTTCATTCGGCCGAGCAAAATCAGCCCGGCCGGGCGAAATTACCCCTGCCGTTCTGGCGGGCAAAAACCAGCTCGGCCTTGAAGGAAATTGGACATGTCACCAACATTTCACTTCGGCAGAGCAAAACCAGCTCGGCATGTATATTGGACGAAACACCAACATTTCGTTTCGGCCGAGCAAAATCAGCTCGGCCTTAACATTGGGCAAAACACCAACATTTCGTTTTGGCCGAGCAAAATCAGCTCGGCCTTAACATTGGGCAAAACACCAATATTTCGTTTTGGCCGAACAAAATCAGCTCAGCCTTAACATTGGGCAAAACACCAGTATTTCAATTAAGTCGGTCATGACGCCAATATCCCAATTGGGCGAGCAAAAAACCAGCTCGGCCCGTATGTGAATTGGACCATACGCCAATCATTTCTCTGGACAATACACCAACCGTTTGTGCGGTCTGCTTCTATACCGGCGGGAGAAAATCAGTCCGGTCCCATTCAGGCCGGTCTCTTTGCCCCTAGCATCCATAGTGGCCTTGTATCCTTGCGGTGTCATTGTACAGAAAGATTTGATACAAAACAACAAGAGGGCTATTTTTCATTACAAAAAGCAGTGCTATCCTTACATCAAATGCCAGAAGGCCAAAGGTCTAGAAAGCTAAGCGATAACAGCAATTACATCTTAAAAGTAAAAAATCTTAAGGTTGGCTGCATTCCACGGTCTGGGAACAGCTTTGCCATCTAAATCTTTCAGATGGTATGCCCCTTTGCCAGCGAGACCAGTCACCTTGTATGGGCCTTCCCAATTTGTGCCAAGTTTGCCTTCACCAGGGATCACCGTGTTGCCCATCACCTTCCTTAAGACCCAGTCCCCGATTTTGAACAGCCTGGGGTGCACCGCCTTGTTGTATTTCTTGGAGAGTTCTTGCTGATAGGCCGCTATGTGGATTAGCGCCCGCTCCCTCCTTTCCTCGACAAGGTCTAGCTCCAATGCGACTGCTTCATTGTTCAAATCTAGCTGGAAGCTTTCAAACCGGATGGTTGGCATGCCAATTTCCAGCAGGATAACGGCTTCCATGCCATAGGCCAACACAAACGGGGTCTCTTCCATCGACCGTCTTGGCGTAGTGCGGTACGCCCAGAGTACATTAGGGAGTTCTTCAGCCCACTTCCCCTTGGCCTTCTCAAGCTGCTTCTTCAGCCCGTCCAGGATGGTCTTGTTTGAGGCCTCTGCTTGACTATTTGACTAAGGATGGGCTGGCGTTGAATTGTAGAATTCGATCTTCAGTTCTTCGCAAAATCCGTGAAAAAGTTTCCCATCGAATTGAGTGCCATTATCCGAGATGAGGGCCTTGGGTATACCGAAGCGAGTGATAACATTTTGCCAGACAAACTTCTTCACATCCTTTTCCTTTATGGTCGCCAGTGGCTCGGCCTCAACCCACTTGGTGAAGTAGTCAGTGGTAGCGATGAAGAATTTGCGATTGCCCGGTGCTGCTGGGAGCAGTTCAACAATATCTAACCCCCAAAGCGCGAACGACCAAGGACTTGTATGGGGGAGCAATTCTCTAGCTGGTTGGTGGATCTGGTGAGCGAACTTCTGGCACTTTTCACACCTGCGAACATATTTCAGCGCGTCTGCCTGCATGCACGGCCACCAATAACCTTGGGAAATTGCTCGGTAAGCCAAAGATCTGGCCCCAGTGTGGCTGCCGCAGATGCCTTCATGGATCTCATAGAGAAAAGCTTCCACCTTGGCGGGGTGGACACACTTCAGATACGGCCCGGTAAAAGACTTCTTATACAAGGCTCCGGACGGAGAGAGCCAAAACCGCTCTGACTTGGCCCGGATCTTGTTGGCCGCCTTCTTTTCTTCCGGTAGAACTCTATCTTTTAGGAAGGCGATGATAGGATCCATCCAGGAAGGTCCCAAGTCGGTGCAGAGTACCTCGGTCACTTCCAGTTCCTCAATACTTGGCCGAGGTAAGAATTCTATCATCAAGGGGTTAGGAAAAGTTGTCTGAATAGAGGCAAGTCCGGCCAATTCATCAGCCGTGTTGTTTTCTTCGCGGTTGATCTGTTCCACTCTTATGGCGTCGAACTTCTTGATCTCTACGTGCACCAGCGCCTGATACTTCGCCATTCGCTCAGCCTGGCCCTCACACTCCTCTTTGACTTGATTGACTACCAGCTTGGAATCGTTGCATACCATAAGGGCTGACGCTTTCATTCTCAATGCGCTTCTTAGCCCGGCAAGGAGGGCTTCATACTCTGCTTCGTTGTTGGATGCTGGGAAGCCGAGCATAATTGCCTGCTCGATAATCAGCCCGTTCGGTGAAGTCAGTACGATACCCAACCCGGCCCCATGCCCGTTGGATGCCCCATCGACGAAGAGCTTCCACATCTCGCCAATGAACAGTTTCCAGCAATCAGAAGGGTTCTGGGAGCCTCTCAATTCCAAGTCTCTGATCGGCTCACTCGAGTCTCTTTCCTTGTCCCGGTTGAGTCTGTCTTCCCATGAGTCACCCGGCTTCGCTAGTTCGATCGCCTTTTGCCCGTCTTTCACTTGCAAGCCAACACTCGTCTCCATTGCCTGATCCATAGGCTGTGCTAAATCCGCACCAGCCAAATCAACCGGGCGAACTGGATGCGTTCCAGGGGCAAATTCCGCCACAAAGTCTGCGAGAGCTTGAGCCTTGATTGCGATGCATGGGCGGAACTTGATGTCGTACTGTTCCAATTCCACGGCCCATTTCAAAATTCTCCCGGTAAAGTCTGCCTTTAAAAAGAGCACCTTGAGTGGAAACTCGGTTAGCACAACTATTGTATAGGCATGAAAATAATGTGCCAGCTTTCTCGACGCCATCATCAGGGCCAGCGCTAATTTTTCCAGTGGAAGATATCTCGTCTCGGCCGGGAGCAGAGTCTTGCTTACATAGAAAATGGGCAAGTGCTGGATGCCTTCAGCGCGGACTAGGACAGCGCTCACCGCATGTTGAGAGACTGCCAAGTAGAGATATAACTCTTCGCCCGGCTGAGGTGTGACTACGATAGGGGCTGAGGAGAGGTACGCTTTTAAGTCTGCCAGTGCACGGTCACATTTGTCATTCCAGAAGAACTTGATCTTCAAAGTTTTGAAGAAGGGCCTGCATTGATCCGAAGACCGGCTGATAAATCTGTTCAGCGCGGCTGCCATCCCGGTAAGATGTTGCACGTCCTTCGTGGAGTTTGGGCGCTCCAGCTCTTGTATAGCCTTGATCTGAGATAGGTCAGCTTCAATCCCTCGGTTTGTGACCAGAAAATCCAGAAACTTCCCGGTGCCGACTCCGAAGGTGCATTTGGAGGCATTCAAACGAAGCTTGTGGCGTTTAAGTATAGCAAACATCTCTGCCAGGTCGGAGAGGTGCTAAGATTTCTCCTTACTCTTCACCACCATATCGTCGATGTAGGCCTCCATGGTGCGGCTCAGCAGTGGGGCAAACATCTTTGTCACCATTCGTTGAAAAGTTGCTCCGGCGTTTTTCAGTCCGAACGGCATGACTTTATAGCAATACAAGCCTCTAGGAGTGGTGAACGATGTGATCTCTCGGTCCGGTTTATATATAGCTATCTGGTGGTAACCGCGATATGCGTCCAGGAAGCTAAACCTCTGATGGCCAGTGGTTAAGTCCACCAGCTGGTCAATTCGAGGGAGAGGAAAGCTATTTTTTGGGCAAGCACGGTTGACTGTCTTGTAGTCAACGCAGACTCACCATTTGCCATTCTTCTTCAGAACCACAACCGTGTTGGATATCCACCGAGGGTATTGCACCTCTTCTATGGCTCCGGCTTCCAATAAGTTCTTCACCTCCTCTGCCACTACCTTGGAATGGTGCAAGGCTGAGCGGCGTGTCTTTTGGATGACTGGCCGTGCATTGGGGAAGACATTCAACTGATGGCAAATGAAGCTCGGGTTGACGCTAGGCAGATCGTAAGGCGTCCACGCAAAAGCCTCCAAATTAGAAGTCAAGAAGTTAACATAATCTAACTGCTCGGCGCTAGAGAAAGATGATTCCAAGAGGAAGAACTTAGTTGGGTCGTTCTCGTCGATGCGCACTTCCACCAAATCCTCGACCGATTTTTCCTCGGCCTTTCTACCTACGTCTTCAAGGACCTCCTTTCCCTCGGGTCCCTCAATCATCTAGACGAACCCCTTGGTTGCTCGGCTGCCATTTACTGCAACGAAGCATTGTTTTGCCATCACCTGGTCTCCCCAAACTTCCTCTATTTGTTCGGTTGGCGTGGGAAAGCGTAAAACCTGATGGTAAGTCGACGCCACTGCTTGCATGGCGTACAACCAGCCCCTGCCCAAAATTAAGTTGTAGGTGGATGGGACCTTGAGCACCCAGAATTCCACTTGCTTCACGACTGAACCCGCTTTGACCGGTAATATGATCTTCCCCACCGGCCACTCTGGCTGTGAGTTGAATCCAACCAAAGGAGACGTCGCAGGGGCCAAGTCCTTGTCCTCCAGCTTCATCTGCTTGAAGGCGTCATAGTACATAATTTCAACCGAACTCCCCTGGTCGATCAAGATTCTCTTGATGTCGAAGTCTTTGACGCGAAGAGTTACCACTAGGGCATCATTGTGGGGCATCTAGATCCTTTCCAAATCCTTGCTTGAAACATCTTTCTCCTCGGTCTTCCCCTTCTTCACAGCGGGCTGAACGGAGAGCACTTCTCTCATGTGCTCGGCTTTCTTGATCATCCCTCTCAGCTCGCAGACCCTGGCCGGTTCAATGATGCCATGGATGACGTTGATTACACCTTGCGGCATCGCGTCCAGGGCGGCTAGGCCGTTTGGTTCGGTTTGTCCCGATGGTGCGGCCTTCATACCCCCATCTATGTATTGGTCAAGATGCCCGGCCGCCACTAATTCCTCCAAGTGTTGTTTGAGTGGCAAGCAATCCTCTGTTCGGTGCCCTCGTTCCTCATGGAAGGTGCAACGATATTTTGAATTGAAGCCTCTCTGCGCACTCCCCAACTTGGCTGGCCAGCGGACAAAAGGCTCACCTCGGATCTCGCTCAAAATGTGGTAGATAGGGATTTTAAAGACCGTGGTGATTCCAGTCCGCACCTTCAATTTTCTCTTGGCATCTTCCGCTGCGTCACGGGGAGCATCAGCTCGGTCGTTTCTGCGACCTTTGTTTCTGTCATCGCGGTTTAGGCCACGACGTTGATCTTTTGACCGGTCCTTCGGGCGGTTATCCTCCTGCCCGACCGAGTGAACTTTCCTGCCACCTTTCTGTCTGCCGCGACTAGATTAGCCTTCTCGGTCGCAGAGGCGGCATCATCCTCCACACGGATGTGCCCATTGATCTGCAGCATCAAGGACTCCATAGTGGTGGGCTGGTGCATCGTGAGCGAATCTCGTAGCTGTAGACACCCCATTTTTGACCGACCTTAAGACTCAGACGTCATCGATTGAGCGCTTGGTGATGTTGCATATTGTGCTCGTTCTGAGGTTGCGGAGTCACGGCTGCGAGCCTTGCCTCCGGACTTCCGGACTCTTTTGTGCCTCGCCTCGGTTTGCGAACCAGGCCCTGTTTTCTTTGTTTTCTCTTCCTGAAGGGAGGGAGAGGTCTCGTAGATCATCTCTCAGTGGCCGTAGGCTACGCTTCATGGTCGTAGGCCATTTTTCCCGTTTGGAGCCTGGTTTTCGGTTTTCGGAGCCGTCGGCCGTGTCCCTCGGTTCGGGACCGCTTAACTACCTCCGTTTGTTCCGGTTTTTGGCACACACCTTGTTTCTTATCTTTTTAGGGACACTGTGGCCCGAGAGACCAACTTTGTGGTCGCACGCCACCTCCGGTGCCTAACAGCCTATTTTCGGGGCCTCGGGCAGCGCGTTTTGGCCCCCGAACCCTCGTTTTGCATCAGTTAGGATTCATTTTTGGAAAATTTTAGACCAAAACAATCTTGATCAAAAGATTTTTAGACCTTAAAACCCTCTCTTTCAAAACGTTTTTGAAATAAAATTTTTACGATATTCCGAGGCTCGCATTTTGTCAAATGTTGCGCTGTTCGGTAAACCGAGCAAGGACAAAGTGGAAATGAATGAAAGAGAGATGAAATCTTTGAAAAATCTTTCGAAACACCTTGTCTAGGGGTTTGGAGTTGAAGAAAAGAGGAGAAGAGAAAGGAAAACTAGTTTAGGAGAAGTTCGGCATGAATCCGGGTAGGACTGAATCTGCGCGGTTTCACCGAAACGGGCATAACTCTTTACACAGGAGGAATTTTGATGCGAGGTTGGCGCCGTTGGAAAGCTAACTTCTGGGGCTTCAATGTGGCCACATGGAGAACAAGCAAATCGGATGACTGACCAGCCTTTTTTGGTCAAAAGTGGTTCAGCATGAATCTGGGAATGAGAGAAAACATTGCGCGGCTTCACCGAAACAGGAATAACTCTTTGTACAGGAGGAATTAAGGTATGAGGCCACCACCGTTGGAAAGATTACTTCTGGGGCTTTATTTTTCACTCAAGAATCTCCTAGAGCCAAGTCCGCGTGGAGGAGATATGGTTGGTTGAAATCCGTTTGGACCGAATCTGCGCGGCTTCACCAAAACAGGCATAACTTTTTGCACAGAAGGAATTTTGATGCAAGGTTTGCGGCATTGGAAAGCTAACTTCTGGGGCTTCATCCTAGGGGGTGGCCGGCCACCTTGACCCTTTTGAACTGGCCGGCCGGCCAAGGGAGGTGGCCGGCCGGCCACCTGAACCTTTTGCACCTGGTCGGCCAAATTTGCCCTCCTGAGTGTGTTCCAGCTGTGCCAGCTATCTTCCACCAAACCCTCTGCCCGAGGGGCTGCCCTTTTGGGGGGAAATTTGAATTAGTTTTTCCCCCCCTTTCCTTTGGCCTCTCTCCTCTATAAAGCCAACCCTTGAGCCTCATTTCTAGGGGTTACAAAAACCAGCTGAGGCATATACACTCCATCCTCCATATATCTCCCCCATCCAAGCTCAAATACCCCTTTGTTCTTGGCCTTTACACTACAACTCATAGCCTACTACCTCCAACATCCATTCCAGCCCCTTGAAGTTGATTTCCAGAGGTTGAGAGCTCACAATCTTGGACCAAGAGTTGCTACATTGTTGTGCTACAAGGGTGAGTCATCTTTTCCCATTTTCTAGTCTTTTCTTGCTTCATCTATAAGCCATACTTGCAAGCATTTCTGGGTTTTGACCTGAACTGAAAATAGTCTTATTTTGAGCTTATCTTCATGTTTGATCAAGAACTTTTTTCTGTTTGAGATCTTCTACTCTCCCTTTTGCTTTATCTCTTTTAGGGCTTGTCTTGCATGATATATTAGCCTTACTTGTGAGCATTTCTGGGCTTCGAGCCAAACTGTAAAGTGACTTTTTTTGAGCCCCTCTTCAACTTTGTTGAAGGGCTCTTTTCTGTTTGAGGCCTTTTGCTACCCTGTTTGTTCAATCTCTCTTTTAGGGTTGTTTTTGCATGGTACATTAGCCTTATTTGTGAGCCCTTTTGGACCTCGACCTAAACTGAAAAAAGTCTTGTTTTGATATCATCTTCATGTTTGATTAAGGTCCATTCTCTGTTTGGGGTCATCTTCCCCCTATGCATGCTTCATCTTTCCATGATTAGGGCTATGCATTAGAGCACTTGAATTGGCCATGGTTTGGCCTCTTAGCCACTGAAATCCAGTGGATTTTCAGTGGCCTTGATGTGTCTTTGAGCTCCAAAATCATAGAGGGGTGACCCTCTCACCCCTCATTCTCGTTACTAGCATGTTTGGCCTTCCAAAGGGATCCTATTTTGCATGCATCGAAGTCACTTTCCAGGCCTCATTCTGAGCGTTTTGAGGTCTGCCTCAGCTCTGTCTGAGGCCCCTTTGGCCATATTTTATGTCTATGTTGCATGTGTAGAGAAATCCCATTCAAGGCCTTTCAAAGAGGCCTTTCTTCGCATGTTTCCGAGACTGATTTCAGGGTCAATTTGATGAGTTTTAGGACCGTCGTATTTGATTTCCAGAGTTGGTTGTGCCATGCTAAGTGTCTACCTTGTATGTGCTTAACAATCCCTTGTATGGCCCTTTAAAGAAGCCCCTCATTTTTGCATGCGTTGGCTGCATTTCAGAAGTTATTTAGGCATGTTTTGGTATGTTTTATTCACTGATTTTTGCTGGTTTGATAAGTTCTCACCCGCTTCATATACATGCCATGTAAACCATGTTTGCTAGTTAAAGTTGCATGCTATTTTAGTCCATCTTGCTAGCATCTTTCGGCCATGCTTTGAACTAGAAATGTTCATGTTTTGGGACTGCCTTGGTTCTGTCTTCATGCTTCATGATCAAATAATGCATGCTTTGTATAGCTATAGGTCAATGCATGTGCCTAGTTTTGTGTTTCGGGACCATTCCATGCATCGGGTGCCATGTTTCCATGTTTTGGGACCATTTAGCATCATGTTTCAGTGCTGGAAATTACATGCTTGTATGCCATATTTCATTCCTTGCCATGCCTTGTTAGAGTGGCATTTGGTGCCTTAGGTTTGGTCCTCGGTTTGCGTGCATGTGTGCACGCATTTCGATAGTCTCATTTTCATCTTATGGACACTGATGTGAATGCGGCTGAGGTCCACTCATATTGGTGTAAGTCCATCATGCATCGTGCCATTCCATTTCACAGCATTGCGTATGCTAGGTTGTATGTTAGAGCATTGTGTATGCCATGTTACATCGTGCATTGTGTACGCCATTTCATAGCATTGTGTATGCTAGGTTGCATGTTATGATTGCATTCATGCATGTCATGCATATTGCATTGTGTTTGGGATAGGAATTAGCCCGAGCACGGGAAACGAGGTACGTTTCGTACTCCGAGTGACGGAACGTGTCTCAATTCCCGGTCGCCGACACTCCGGATTAACCATGATGGAGTCTCGGCCTTGTTGTGTTTATATGTGCATTCATTTCATATTGAGTCGTGCAATTTGACTCCTCGGCCATCATGCATCGAGATGCGTGATTGGTGGCACGAGGATCGAGGTGTGCATACATATGTGAAAACACATTGCCATGCCCCTTTCTTGCTCTCTGTTGCAGCAAATCAGAAACCGGCAGTCTTTTGAAGCTTCGTGCAATATTCCGGGCTTAATTGTAAAACAGAGGCTAATTGGGGCATCGCAATGGATTTCTGCGCAAAACAACTCAACTATGCATCATTCATCATCCGGAGCAGAGTTGAGGCAGTCCATAGGCTTGCATGCTAATTTACTGTTTTCCTAGATTAATTTGTTAATTAATTAGGGTTTTTTTTGTACTTATTTGGACTGTATTATTTATTTGGGACTGTATCATTTATTCGGACCCTCCGAGCGAGGGCAATGTTGAAATAAGTGTGCGTGTGTGTGATGTATGTCTTCCAACCCCACGTCTTTCTCTCTTTTATTTACCAGCTTATGATGGTTAGATTAGGGCATGTTTCGATTAGCATACAGTATGATAGCATGTTTGCATTCATTCATCTGTCTTGCATGCACCGGGCTCGGCGCATCATACTCACTGCATTGTATTTCAATTCCGAGTTGAATATATGTTAGCTGTAGCATTTCATATGCCATGTTTAGAATAGCCGAGCCTATCTTAGCTGCATTTTGCATGTGTTGCATTAGGCATTTCTGTATAGTTAGGATCATGCATGGATTTCTAACATAGCTTCTGTTTTGGCCCGGAGTACTCGGTAAGTTTTATGCTTTAGCATCCTTGCATGCGTGTGAGTGATTGCCATGATAGCATGCTTACCATAAGGCTATGTGCTTATATGATATACCTGTCTGAATGCCTGTGGGTGAAGGTTGGGTTATCTGGATTGGAACAATTCATTTACTGTGAGTTTTAAGCCCACTAGATAGTGGCAAAACCATGTTTTCTAAGCCCATCTGAGGGTGGCAAATCCACATTTTAGCCTACTTGTGAGTAGCAAACCGCTTTCAAAAACAAACATGAAATGTTTTGTTCTAACTCAGACGATCCAGTCTATACTTGTAAGCTGTGCGCATCACATAGTAAATCTAGGCTAATAACCGGAATAAGAACGCATAATGTTTTCAAAACTAGATATCATGGTTAGTAGAGGCCGATCTTTGATCGGGCGAGCGGGGGTGCTCACGAAGTGACTTTCCCCAATCGTACCCAAGTTCCTGAGCCGAGGCAACTTTGGTGATGACAAACACGTGGCCTTAGGCAACGAGTCAGGGTTTCCTAAATTTCCCAAAATAAAATATTTAGGTGGCGACTCTGTATCTGGTAAAGCAGTCCATGTTTGGCATTTCTTTCAAAAATCTGTTTTCTCAAAACGATTTGTCGGATTTGGACTCTTTGGTTCAGATTGAGAACCGTGACAATTTGAGTCCGAACTATAGTGAGCCCAAAATGAACGGAACGGGACTCATCCCTCCCTGGGCGTTCGGGGACGTCTACAGCAGCCTATGTCCGACTAGGAGACCCCGCTTGTTCTGAGTGATCACCAGATTGGTAGGGCAGTTGAGGATCTCGTTGTAAGTTTCCCAGTACCTCGCATTGTATGCCTTCAATGAACCTCCAGATTCCATCTTGACTCCCAGGAGATGCTCGACCTCCTTCGGTGTTCGAGTGTTGGTTTTGAATCTGGTGACGAAGGCTTCCGCTAGTTGCTGCCCCCCTCAATACTCCCCTCCGGGAGCCTTTCGAACCACTTCAAGCCCAGCTCTCCCAAGCTTGTTGGGAATATGAGGCACATCAGGGCGTCATTGCGCTAGTGGCCAGCCATTACTTGTCGGTAATGACTCACGTGCTTGTACGGATCCGTCTTGCCGTCGTACAAAGTGAACTTTGGCTGATGGAATCTGGCGGGGAGTGGTGTACTATCTATCTCTGGAGACAGCAGCGTGGCTGTTAGTCTCGCCAGCTCTTTCTCTACCAGCGCAGGGGCCATCACCCTGGGCGCCGGCTTCACCACTTCTTCGCTACAACGAACTGGAACGCTCAACCTCTGCAACGCTGGCACTCTCTGGCCTCTCGACGGCGCGCTCTCTCCTCCAACACATCCCTGAGGTCTCTGGAACGGGTGGAGACAGAGTATCGTGACGTCGACGACGGGCGGGAGGGACGGTAAGTGCTGTCACGAGTGAGGGATCTGCCCTCTCTTAGGTCAGAATCTCCGACCCCATAGTTCCTGGTGATGGAGAGAGAACGAGTACTCCCCTGGCAGCGACTGCTAGAACGCGGGGATGGGGTGCGCTCACCAAGGTTGCCCTCTCCAGCAACACCCTTCCCCTTAATCTGGCGTTTCAGCATCTCCATCTCCGCCGCCATCTTGTGAATGAGGGCATCTTGGTCTTTGAGTTTGTGCTCCAGGCGCTGCGCATGGGACTCCCCCCGCCGCCGACGGCCCTCTGGACTCTTCGAGCGATTAGTACTCCTCCCGCATTTATCTCGCGCACCTCGCGAAGAGGTTTCTAAGCCCGCCATGGCTGGAACATTCGGGGGGCCTTCTCTCCGTCGGACAGACTCTGGTGTGACACCATCGACGACGGACAGTGGAATTTTGTCGTTATTGGCCATGGAAATGGTCGAAGAAGCCCGAAGAACAAGGGTGCAGTATCAAAGACTTCCCACAGACGGCGCCAATTGTATGGGGGCGAAATGTCCTCTGCTTTCCGTACTCCTTGGACTCCAAGCTTCTCGTGATGGCGTCTAACCTGGCAACACAGAAACGGTGAGCTGCCCGGCGGTGGTTTGCCGGATAGACCCTCCGACGATCAAGTCAGATCACTTGAGGAAGAAGAAGGCTGTTAGAGAGAGAGTGTGTGTTTCAGTTGGCGCAAATTGCTTACCTTTAACGTTCATCTTCTTTTCCTATTTCTAGGCGGGCCATGCAGCCTCAAGATTGTGCGCGCACTACCTCTGCTGTCCTTCCCTGGACAGATGGCAGTGCTCGCCTCTCACCACCTTACGCGTGTAAAGGCCCAGTCCTCCAACCAGTACACGTAGAATTGCCCAATGGTATTGACGCGTGCTTGGAGTAGATGTCCTCTCCCCAACGCCATTGGCCCAGGTGGCACACTTGACCGGAGTACCACGACTGGCCTGGCCCTTGTGGGGAGTCGCCACCACAAGCTGCACAACCGGGCTGCGTCTCGCCGACCTACCCCTCGGGGATGAAGCGAAAGTCTGATACACATGGCCGAGCTACTCTTGGTCGGTCCATCCTGGTCAATTGGCCGTGAGGCATATCGGCCTCCCCCCATCCTACCTTCATTCTCGGTTATATGAAGTCCGCCCATCTCGGTTAACCGGTTAGAGGCACGCCGGTCCTCGCCCCGCAATCAGTCTAGCCCGGGCTACCCTTAGCTCGGTTGTCACACATCACTGTGTGCCCCTGCCAAGCGCCTAGTCACAGCTCGGCCAGGACTTGGATCGTGCTTGGTCGGCCAACCTCTCCAGCCGTGCAGAACAGAGCGAAGGACGCGTCAAGAGAGAAAACAGCTCGGCGCCATGCGGTTTGTCACGACCCGCGTTACCGTAGCTCGGCTATACTAACCGGTGCAAATTTCCCCTCTCATCTTCAATTAGTAAACAGAGGCCATATGGAGCGTTGTTGTCTTTCATTGCCATTCCTCTAGATAAAGAAAAAGAACAACTAAGTTCAAATTCGAATTTTTTTTTTTTTTATTCCCTGCAAGTGTTTTAACTACTAAGTATGTTGAGAAGTAAACATAAAATTTTACTGTGGTGAGGAATTAATGGTTTACCTCTTGATGAGATTGGCATGAAGTGCCTGCTCAGGAAAAACCCAATTCTTTAGACTACAGCTGACATTTCCATGGCATATGTACGGGGAGCAAATACTTGACGCTTCCGTACTCCTTTCGTCCAAGCTTCATGCTTCTCCGAACTATGTTGTTGAACCTGAAACACAGCGACGAAAGCTACCCGGTGGGTGTGTTTCTGAAAAATCCCTCCGACGGTCAAGTTAGCACTCATAGAGAGAGAGAGAGAGAGAGAGGGGACAAAAGAGAAGATTGCACAGTGTAAGGAAAATCGTAGACCTGTTGCATGGAGGCGCCACAGGGCTTATATACTTTATGTGCGCACTCCCCTGCTCGTTCTCTCTTGGGTACGTGGATATACTGTCCTTTGTTCGTCCTTCACGTGTGTGCACAACAATACTACTAAACAGCCAAATGGTATTGACGCGCATAAACAGTGGATTCCCTGCATTGCCCTTCCATTGGGCCACATGGCAGCTTTTGCTGAGCTACCGATAATCTGGCATTAGGCCGTTCACTTCCAACGGCTTACACTAACCGGCCTAGATCCAAAATGCCCAACTGGTCAACTGCATCTCGGCCAAGTCAGTCGAACTCACCCTAGTTCCCTACCTTGGCCTAGCTTTGCTTGGCTTACCATAGCTTGGTAAGATCGACATGATTCACAGGATAGGATACTTTGACTGAGGTAGTAGAGCTTGATTGATATTGCTAGGCGGACCCAGTCCACTTCAGTCTAGCCTAACAATTGTAAGGCAGTAGGCCGGGCTTGGCCCATCAGATAAATAGCTCGGCCCTTCTGCACGGAAAAAACTCCCCTCTCAGCATACTTTCCTGGAAAAATTGTTTTCTCAAGAATTCCATCGGCATTAATCAGGATTTTCCTAGCAAATGCATTTATATTCATTGTGTTGCCGAAATGGGGATGCAAAAGCTTGTGTATCGGGTGAAGCATGCTCAATTGCCTATTTGTCGCAATCACGAATGACTCAATCACTGCTTGGGTATTCAACCTTCCATAAAGTTAGAGGTATCCAAATGAATGATTTGAAGTTAGTATCCGAATTGTATATATGAGAAGCTTATAATTTTATTTTCTTTTTTAAAATAAAAAATTTTGTAAAGAGTTTGTACTAAAATGTTTTGTGTATCTTCTACTTACAACATATGAAGTCGAAATAACTTAAATAAGTTGAAAAAAGTCGATAATCTAGAATGAACTTTTGACTCCTGCTTGCTTTCTGATTATTAGAAGCTACACCAAATAGGGACACTAACTTGTAATATTAAGTTTTGAGTATTGTTATTCAGACCAAAAAAATTAGATCAACTTTCTAGATCCAATGATGTGTCACTCTATTAAAATATTTAAGTCAAATCTTTCTCTCATTTTTTCTTTAATCATCAACCAATCATCTTATTGACACATTACTGGGTCTAGAAAATAGATTTAGAAAATGGGCTTATGTATCATTTTTCTTAAGTTTTTGTTTGACAAGAGTTGTACTAGTGACCAATGAGTTGATTGTATTCGGTGTCATTGGCTGCAACATATGCTTTAGCCAATTGCCAAAGGGAGCCTTCAATATCATCTTCAGATGGGGTGTACACTTTGCTTATGGCTCCAAATTGATCTCCCTTTGGGTGTGGCAAGCTTGACTCGATTGCTAGAGGCTTTAAAGTCCCGTCTTTTTGCAGAAAGAGGAGAGTTCTAGTGGCATAAATCTTTGTGATGTTGTATTAATACGCCTTACGTATGGCATCAAACCGTCATGATGATCTAATATGAAGAGTCGGTTTTTTTCGATTGTCTATACAAAAATTGCTTGAAATTATTATGATTTACAATATAATGATCATTTGGCTGTCGTTGACATGGTGTACCATTTGACATTTAAGAATGTTACATACCTCTTTTATTGTGAACCCATCTAGGTTGTTCTTTATGTGATCTTTAGTCATTGAACTATTTCGATTGTCATAGAGTTTAGGATCTAGTGTGCTTCTTGAAGGGAACTCCTACAAGTGAAAAAGATTAGTGAATATTGTAATCGAAAGTCAAAAGCATATGTCTTCATTTTCTAGAAAAAACAAACGATGTGTTTGGCGAACTTTTTTTGAAAATTATTTTTGGAAAATTTTTATTGAAAACAACCAACTTTCAAAAACCACTAAAAAATTGTTTTGAAATTGTTTTCACACAAAAATAAAATGATGGGTGTCTTACTTGGAGATGACGGATGATGACAGGGTCTAGTCCAGCCAACATTTCTCTTGCAAATTCTTTATCTATCCTCCATGCAGTCTTATCCTCTACTCCAAAGACCATGAAAATGTTATAAATATAAATAAATGATAAAAATATTCCAAGTTGATAAAAGAGAGTAGTGCATCGCAAAGTGGTAGTTAACTTTTTATTCTTCTTATATATATAAAGCCAAAAAAAAAATGTGATTACGTTTGTGAGCTATGCAGTACTGCTTATGACTTGTGGCATTGGGAATTCGAAGTACCCCTCGCCATCAGTCATCAAGATTTCTTTGATAATTTCCAAGGGGATGTTTTTCTTAATGTTGTCAAGTAAAGGTCCCTTTGTTAGCTTGATTCCTCCTTCGAAGATTTTGAGTGTTTCTTGGAAAGAATCAAACTCATTAGGTGTTTTATCAAATAGTGCCTCAAACTTCGAAACAAGAAATTGAACTACGAATTTTAACGCATACGCTAAGAAATCAGACATCTTCAAGTGACCAAACCGTTCATCTCTTGGAACGTAAATGTTCAAGCTCATTAGAAGTGGTACCTTCCGATTTTGGATCTGTCATCAAAATAGCCACAAAAAAAAAAAAAAAAAAAAGAAAGAAAGAAAGAAAGAAAAAGAAGTTATATTAAAATGATTGAAACTACTATTTTTTTAGTACTGGTGCTGAATTGTTTTAAAGATCCTATTGTCACAAGTAAGTGATTTAAAATGAGCACGAATGAGTAACCTGTCTTGGTTGGTGGACGACCTGTTCTTCCCCTACGAGGATAAGGGTAGTTTGATGATCCACCAAGAACTGGGCGGACATATTTAAAGCCCTTATCTGGATCTCCCAAGTCATTGTAGTAAGCATAGTCATAAACTCTATCCCATTCCTCAAGCTTTCCTTTTCTATCTCCTCTCAAATTTACTAGTTCTTTTTTTCTGTACTTAATGAGGGTTGACGGTGTTTCACTTGGAAGATATGCCTACCGAAAAAAAAGAAAAGAAAAATACGTTGGCTAATTAATTTAGCATTCAATCTCAAAAAAATATCAAATTAATTAATAAAAATTAATATTACTCGATTGGTGAAGAAAAAGCGGTCTGTTTTGTAATTTTTAGTTGAGTAAACCCAAGAGTTGCACACAAAGTGAACACGATCGTGTCCAGGGACAGGATCGAGTGTAAGAGAGTTAAGGTAGAATTCACCTTGGTTGAAGTTTTTTTTTATTATTATGAGTGCCCCTGGAACTCCTATCTCTTCATTCTAATAGAATATTATATCATATGCTGAATCGCCTGCGGTTACTGGGGTGATCTTGGTAATCTCCCAAATATGCTGGTTTTCCAAGTTTCCCTCTCAAGCTTTGATCTAAAAAAAATATAAAAAAATACCATATTCAAATTTAGCACTATAGTTTACTAACTGAAAACAAAGGAGGGATAAAATGAGAAAAGAAAAGAAAAGAAAGGATGTTAGATATATATTATTATACTTATCTATCTGTATTGTAGATATATCTCATCTCCTTTTTTATATTTATCCTTGATGTATCTCTATTTCCTTTTCTATACTTATGTAGGTTTCTTCTCAGCCTATAAATACAGGCTTCTTGTATTTCATTATTCATTCAATACAGAGTTTCTCTTTTCTCTTCTTTCATAACATAGTATCAGAGCCTAAGGTTCTCTCCTAGCCTTCTTTTCTTCTTCCTTATGTTTTTTTTTTTTTATGGCAGATTGCTTCTATCCCCTGTTGGTTTCTGCTAGTTTCTGCGTATTTAGTCCATCCATGTTTCAACGTTTGGACTATACCAACCTCTTTGCCTCTTTAAGATGAAGCCAATGCCACCACACTCATCTTCATCGGAGTGTACACGTGACCTCACGCACCTTCCAAAGAACGACGCATTGATTGACATCGGTTCCACTCTCACCACGCTCCCGTACACATTGTCTTAGCCGAGGCTTCCACCTTAGCCGATTCGACCTCGGCTTACCCATTGGCTTTAGCCTCAGTCGATCCACTATTGGCTTCCGCCTGGCTTCTCTTAGCCTCGTACCACTGCCCCGGCTTCCGCCCAGCTTGCTCAACCATTTGCAGCCGCTGACGTCAACCCTACTCAGTTGTTGATGTCAACCTTACTCAGCCACTGCCTTACTGCTGACGTTATCACAGCCACAGTACTGACATTAGTCTTGCATATCCCTAAGGTTTTTCAGCCTTCTGAATCTGTTGGTGACCTCCGTTTTGGAAATTATGGATTGTATTGAGAATATCCAATATGTTTCTGTTATACTTGATGGGTCCAATTATATTAGTTGGACCCAAGCTCTAAGGGAAATAACTTTGGCGGATCATTACTAGTGCTCTTTCCAAACCCAACTAGAATGAGGATGAGACTGACTCTTTATTCGATGGCCATCTTAACGAATGGGAAAGTAAGAGTTATCAAATTATCACATGGTTCTGGACTATGATGATGATTCCCTTACCAAATTAGCAAATTATCAAATTTCCAAATCCCAAATTGCTTTCAGGACGATGATTTCCTTACCTCTCCTGCCAAAGCAATTTGGGATTTCTTGAAAGAACGTTATTAGACCACTAGACATGCTCATCAATATCAATTGTTGCAGATTCTTCATCACATGCACCAGCCACCCGGTTAGTTTCTTAATGACTTCTTATCCTAGATGTCGTCTGTTTGAGACCAGCTTGCTCTTTCTGAACCTCTATGGGCTCATTTTGAAAATGCACAACTATTTATTACTTATCGGAATCATCAGCGGCTATTACAGTTTTTTATGGCTGTTCATAGCACTTTTGAGCCCGTGCGTACTTCTTTGCTCCATCGTTTGCCCTTGCCCACTTTAGAGAAAGCCATTACTGAGCTCCTATCAGAGGAGACTCGTTTTGGGATTTTGAAATCTCAAAACATGCATTCTGTTCTTGCTACTCCACCTTCGTAGAGTTCCTCATCTTCACAGCCAATCATGTGTAGTTATTGTCACAACCGAGACCTGCCAGCCAATCATTTTCTTGTTCACTGCTAGGTTTGCGAATGCTTGACTTGTCACAAGACTGCTCCAGGCCATCTCCAAAGCAATTGTCCTCGAGCTCCCTCCACTATTTCATCCAAGAAAGGGGCTTCTCGTTCTGCGTATCAGTCCAAATCTAGCCACGGTTCTCGCTCTGCTACTGTTGCCTCTGAGGGTTTTTTAGCTCCGTCCTTCTCTATGGATGATGTTGAGTCCATTATCCACTAGGTGCTCGTCAAATCTAGTACTCCTCCCTCTACTGCATTTTTAGTAGCCTCAGGTAACTCTTCATGGTATTTTGATTCGGCATACTGTAATCACATGACTTCTAACACCACTCTATTTTCTTCTTTATCATCATCATCTTCTGCTCCCATTACACACACTGCTGATGGTTCTCATATGTCTATTAGTTACATTGGTCAAATCTCTACTTCCACTGTGTCTCTTTCTGATGCTTACCATATTCCTACTCTTCAATTGAACCTTATCTCTGTTGGTCCGTTATGTGAACTTGGTCTAACTATTACCTTTTCTGCTAATGGTTGTTTGGTGCAGGACCATCAGATGAGACAAATCCTTGGGATATGCCTTAAGCATAAACGTTTGTTCGAGCTTATCCATCTTCGTAGTCCACACAAATCATTTACTACTACTGTTGCATCTACTATGTCTTCTTTTCATCTTTGGCATTGTCGCTTAGGACATGTCTCTTTTAGTAGTTTGAAAACTTTAGTTTCTAGTGGTCAATTAGGTTGTGTCCGTCTTGAAGATGTCGATTGTCTATCTTGTCAAATTGCTAAACAACATGCCTTATCTTTTAATAAAAGTAATTCTATTTCTACTGCTTCTTTTGATCTTATGCATTCAGATATTTGGGGACCTTCCCCCACACTGACCATGGGGGGTCCAAATATTTTGTGATTTTTGTTGATGATTTTTCTCGCTATACTTGCCTTTTTCTTCTCAAAAATAGCTCTGAACTTAAACAGATTTACTATGATTTCTTTACTATGGTCTATATTCAGTTTTCTTGTACTATTAAGCTTTTTCGTTCTGATAATGCTAAGGAGTACTTGGATTATGATTTACTTTCTTTTCTTTGGGCTCATGGTACCCTATCTCATCGATCTTGTGCAAGCACCTCCCAACAAAATGGACAAGTCGAAAGAAAAGACCATCATATTTTAGACACTACCCAGGCTCTTCTCATCTCTTCTTCTTGTCCTGAAAAATTTTGTAGGGAAGCTGTCTTTACTACCATCCACACCATCAATCGTGTCCCTACACCTGTAATAGCTAACACTTCTCCTTACAAGCGCTTGTATGGTTCTCTTCCTGACTATACCACTCTTAAAGTTTTTGGTTCTGCTTGTTTTGTTCTACTTCAACCTCATGAACACACTAAACTAGAACTTCATTCTCGTCTTTGTTGTTTTCTAGGGTATGGTATAGAACATAAAGGGTATCGTTGTTGGGATCCTATCTCCAAGTGTCTTCGTATTTCCCGTCATGTGGTCTTCTGGGAACACAAAATGTTTTTCACTTTTTCCAAGTTTCACCTACCACAGTTCATCCACTCACCGGTCTTTAATGATATTTCTATAGACCTATTTTCTGATGACTTTGATGCAGATTTTGGCCCTATGCTTCCATAGCCGCCTACGCCTATCGTCCATCCTGAGTGTAACAACCCCAACCTCTAATTAACGTTAATTCATGGTTAAATAAGCCTAATCAGTAATTAAAGTGAAATTTTGAATTTATTGCATGTTTGTGTTGCCTTATTGTGCTTATATTTGTGTAACGTAGAAATATCTATTTTCGTTTCTGTTTTGTTCTGCGAATTGAAGGCCTTATCGGCATCCGACCACGAAATTAACTTGATTTATGTGCTTGTTGGAATTTTTAGAATTTTATGGTAGGTTTAATTAAAATTCGAATCGGAATGATTAAATTAGAATAATTGATGTCCATTTGATTAATTGCAATTAAACTTCATTAGCTCAAGCCTATATAAGGCATAAGTGACCCTTAGTTACACTTTCACACTCTTATATCCTCATCATTGATGTCAAAATGTGAGAGAGAGAGTGAGAGAGTGAGAGAAGGAAGGAAATTGAGATCAAGGCTAGGAGAAGGGAGAATTGCTAAGGATAGTTGGAGAATTGAAGAGAACTAATGAGGATTAGTTTGAACACTCAAGAATTGGTCAACTTGAAGCTCAATTGAGAAGTTTAGGTGAGAACTCAAGCTTTTGATAATGTAATTAAGTTAGCCAACTCTTGAATTCAAAAAAAATCCTATAGGAAGGCAAGAATTAAGCTTAAATAGGTGACTTTGGGGGTGTATCATGCATGCATGTATAATTCTCATAATTTGGTAAGTTGATTTTCAAGAATTTCCACATGCATGTCCATACTTGAGTTTTGTTCAAGGAACCCAATATGTTTTTGACCTAAACATCTCATTTGTTCATGATTTGGAAACTTAGGGCTCAAATCACTCCATGCATGTCATATTCATGTTATGTTTTCACAATTCAAGTTTGAATTTGATCAATTGTCAAGCTTATGGGCCTTGATTTCATGAAATGATCTTTAATTCTCAATATTTTTCAAGTTTAGACAAGTTTTCTTGAGTTTTGGCCCAAAAGAACATGATTTGTGGTTTTGAATTTGAGTTTTGAAGCTTAAAGGTAGTTATGGAAATTCCAGAATTCACACTGTCCGCTCGAGCGAGGAAAGTGTCGCTCGAGCGTGAAAATCGAGCTCCCAGAAGTTTCACAAAATTTTACAGGTCGCTCGAGCGACCAAAGTGGTGCTCGAGCGAGGACCCTTTTACTCAGTCTTCCGCTCGAGCAACTGTCGAGCGAGAATTTCACGCAACCAGTACTTTTGCCAAGTTTGCAGACTGCCCGAGCGATGGAATCTATGCTCGAGTGACCACCCATATTTTTGAACCCCCGTTCGAGCGGAGAGCCTGTTTTCAGCGACTTTTGACTAACTCTTTTAAGTGCATATTTGCATCCTCATGCCACTCCAAGTGTTCTTAGGCACCATTTGGACTCACATAGTCATGAAATAAGCTAGAAACACATAAAGAGAATTGAATTAAAATGAAATGGTGCTTTAATTGTGCTTTTGTTGTGTGTTTTGTTTAGGTAGACATCCAAGGCTTAGTGACAACACAAACCACTGTGACTAATAACTCTGTAAAGTTATGTTTGACTTTAATTATTTTCTGATGACATGAAAATGAACACTTTTCTAAAATGCTATGTTTTATATGAATGAATGATTGTCCAAGTTACTGAAATGTATTTGTGGCGTCCTTAGCATCATATGATATGCATCCCTTTTATGGGTCATTGGAATGCCTTCATGGTCGTCCCAATTATGGGTCATCAGATACGTCTCTATGCATAAGAGTCATCAAAATACCTTTTGGCCGTCCCTTTATGGGTCATCGGAATCCCTTTATGGCAATCCCTTTGTGGGTCATCAGAAACGTCTCTGTGCATATGAGTCATCGGAATGCTCCTTTACAGCCGTCCCTTTATGGGTCATCAGATTTGTTAACACTAATGGATCTGCCACGTACTATGATAAGAAATATACGAACTTTGAATACAAATGCAACTATGTATATGAATCTGTTTCTACTTTGACGACTGAACATGTATATGAATTTGTTTTTGATTTGAAATCTGAATATGCATAAGACTCTGTTTCTGATAGAAATCTATTTCTGACATAAACTTTGACTTCTGACTTTATGATGGACATCACTCATTAAAACCCTTTACTCTGTTATTAATCACTGGGCACCAGCTCACTACGTGTTATTATGTATGTAGGTGAGCAAGCACGTAACCAGGCCCAGAGTTGATGACCTAAGATTCTGTTTTGTCAGCCAGCCATTATGCCTCCAAGAAAGTTCCCTTTTGTTAGCAAGTCAAATCTAAATGGCATATGTTTAAGACCTTGTCTTCTTTGAAGTGTGAACAAATTTACTGTTATGTGTATATTGGGCTAAGTCCCATTTGGCTACTTTTGTATTGGATGTGACATAAGACCTGCATTATGACGTCACGTATATTTGTAAAAGGTTTAAAATTTCAGTCTTATATATGTCTGCACAGCTCTATGGACTATGTATATTTCGTATATTTCATATATTTGCTTCCGCAACCCCTAATTATATGTTATTCTGCAAAGAGGCCTTTGGTAATCCAAGGATTACAGGCCAGTTACGACGCTAAACCCATAGGAGCAGGCTTAGGTCGTGACAGAGTGGTCTTAGAGCACATGTTATATCGCACACGTGAGTCCATATGAGCTATATGATATCCTAGAAAGAAGTATGGACATATCTTCAGCATGTGTGAGTGTGTGGTAATCTTTATAAATGTAAAAATTGAATTTGAATCTGGACAAATAAAATTGAAAGAAATGAGCAAGATTATTCCTATGTTTATTTTTACTTGGTGTCTCTATAACAACATGGAGAAGGGGAAATGATACAAGTGAATCCTCAGAGGCTCACATGAGCCGAATGGAACAGATGCTTGCAGTTTTGATTGAAGCCATGACGCAACAAGACAACAACCTTTACTTCCTCTGCCTCTGCCTCCGCCTCCGCCTCCGCCAGTACTGGTTGAACTGGACAATAGTGACATCATCAATTTGACTTAGAAATTTATGAAAATGAAACCGCCAACCTTCTTAGGTGGCATTGAACCATTGAAGGTAGAAACCTGGTTGCTTGAAATAGAAAAGTTATTTGAAGTGTTCCCTTGCTCTACAACTCAGAAGGTGCTCTTGGCCACCTACACCCTAAAGGATGAAGTCCGGAGATGGTGGCTGTTGGTCCGAAATAACAATGGGGACATGACATGGGCTCAATTTAATAAGATATTCTATAACAAGTACTTTCCCCAATGCTTCAGAGATCGAAAAGTGTCATAATTCTAAGAACTCAAACAAGGCAGGATGTCAGTGGCCGAATATGAGACCAAGTTAACTGAATTAGCTCGTTTTGCCCCACACATGGTGGACACCGATTATAAGAAATCTCGAAAGTTTGAGGGAGGACTAGACCTGGACATATTTGATCGAGTAGGCGTATTGAAGTTGCTAACATACGTGGAAGTCCTTGATAAAGCCCTCATGGCTGAAGCCAACTTAGCCGCGAATAAACAGACTAATGCTCTGACAACTGAATGGAGGGGTAAGAGATCGAGATCTAATTTTAAAAGCGGTCGATTATTCTCAAAGAAGTAAAATACAGGATCTTCCAGTAGCTCTAGCCAAAGTAGTGGATCAGCACCGACTTGCCCAGAATGTGGTAGGAAGCACAAGGGGATTTGTTATCGAGCGACGGGTGCCTGTTTCAGGTGTGGTAAAACTGGCCATATGATGCAAGATTGTCCTATAAGGCTTGAAAATACCAATCGTCCAGTGGCAAGTTCAGCCGGATCCGCTTCTGTATCAAGAATGAATATGAAAGCTAATACCGGGAAGGAAACCTTGAGGCAGGGTCGAGTATTTACACTTGTACTTGGTGATGTGTAGAACACCTAATTTATGGTGTCAGGTATAATCTCTATCTGTGCTTAGAATGCCTATGTGCTGATTGATTCTGGTTCCACGCATTCATTTGTGTCACGTGCTTTTTCTCAGAAATTAACTAGACCTTTGAAACCCATGAATTGTTTACTATCTGTGTCTATACCATTTGGGGGTTCTATGATATGTGCTTATGTTTATCCGGTATGTGATATTATAATTGGTGATATGACATTATATGTTGATTTGTTGCCTTTGAGCATAGACAATTTTGATTGTATATTAGGCATGGATTGGTTGACAAAGTATTGTGCAACTATTGATTGTGTGAATAAAACCATTGTGTTTCGACCACCTAGTATGCCTGAGTTTGTTTTTACTGGAAATGAGGTAGTTCCTCTGCCATACTTGATTTCATTTATGAAAGCAAGGAAATTGTTAAGAAAATGTTGTAGGGGCTACTTGTGTTGTGTGTTGACTGAGTCTTCGGATAGTGTTAAAGTGGAAACTATTCCTATGATTTGTGACTTTCCTGATGTGTTTCCTAATGACCTACCCGGAGACTTAATTGATAGGGAAATTAAGTTTACGATTGATGTAGTACCTGGAACACAACCTATTTCCAAGAACCCTTATAGAATGTCAACTTCTGAACTCAAAGAGTTGAAAGTTCAACTTCAAGAACTCTTAGACAAGAGATTTATCCGCCCAAGCACATCACCTTGGGGTGCTCTAGTCTTATTTGTAAAGAAGAAGGATGAGTCTTTGAGGTTATGTATAGACTATCGTGAATTGAATAAAGTAACCGTGAAGAACAAATGCCCACTACCTCGAATAGATGACCTATTTAACCAACTCCAGGGAGCCCAAGTGTTTTCTAAAATTGACCTTAGATCCAGGTATCACCAGTAAAAGGTCAAGGCAAAAGACGTAGAGAAAACTGCATTCAGAACTAGATATGGGCATCATGAATTTCTAGTCATGCCATTTGGGGTAACTAATGCACATGCAGCGTTCATGGACTTAATGAATAGAGTGTTCAAACAATTCCTTTATGAGTTTATTGTTGTGTTCATCGATGATATATTGATTTATTCTAAAAGCAGGGAAGAGCATGAAAATCATCTGAGAATTGCTTTACAAACCCTAAGGGAAAAGAAGTTATATGCAAAGTTTTCCAAATGTGAATTTTGGCTTGACAGTGTGGCATTTTTGGGGCATGTAACCAACAAGGATAGTATCTCTGTTGGCCCACAGAAAATTGAAGCTATTGTGGACTGGCCAAGATCGACAAATGTATCAGAAGTTCGAAGTTTTCTAGGACTTGCAGGCTATTATCGCAGATTTGTGAAAGATTTTTCCAAACTTGCTTTGCCACTCACTCAATTAACACAGAAAACTACATCATTTGATTGGACTGATCAAAGAGAAACTGCTTTCCAAGAGTTGAAGACTAGGTTAGTAACTGCACCAATTTTGATTTTACCTAATGGTATTGATGGGTTTCATTTACAGTGATGCCTCCTACAAAGGTTTGGGATGTGTGTTGATGTAAAATGGGAAGGTAATTACTTATGCCTCTCGGCAACTTTGTCCTCATGAAAAGAATTACCTGACTCATGATCTTAAACTGGCAGCTGTGGTGTTCGCTTTGAAAATTTGGCGCCATTATCTGTATGGTGTGACTTGTGAAGTGTACACAGACCATAAAAGCCTCAAATATTTCTTCACTAAAAAAGAATTGAACATGAGACAGAGAAGATGGTTAGAGTTGATCAAGGACTATGATTTACAGTTTTTATATCATCCGAGAAAAGCTAATACTGTGGTAGATGCCTTGAGCCGAAAATCAATGGAAAATTTGTCATGTTTGCTCACCGGTCAGAAAGAATTGCTATGTGACTCAGAAAGGGATGAGATTGAAGTTGTATTGTGAGAACAAGATGGGATCTTAGCTTCCATTTCCGCTCAACCTGCGATCATTGAAGAAATCAAAGAGAAGCAACTTGAAGACGAGTTCCTGAAAAAGATCGTAGATGAAATTGACTCAAAACCAAAGCTCGGGTTTGTACTTGAGAACAATGTGTTGAAATTTCAGGGTTGCCTTTATGTGCCAGATTGTTTTGATTTAAGGAAACACATTATGACTGAAACCCACAATTCCAAATTTGCCATGCATCTGGAGAATACAAAGATGTATCATGACTTGAAACGAAATTTCTGGTGACCTGGGATGAAAAAGTGTATTGCAGATTTTGTGGCAAAATATTTACACTGCCAACAAGTTAAAGTTGAACATCAACGACCTGTCGGATTGCTACAGCCACTTTCCATACCAAAATGGAAATGGAAACATATCACGATTGACTTCATTGTGGGATTACCTCACTTTACTTGAGGTATGGACTCTATCTGGGTAATTGTTGATCATCTAACTAAATTCGCACATTTTTTACCTGTTAAATCGTTGTATAATGCGAATAAGCCAGCTAACTTGTTTGTTAATGAGATTGTGAGATTACATGGCGTGCCAATATTTATTGTATGTGACAGAGACCCTAAGTTCACTTCAAGATTCTAGCAGAGCCTACAGCAAGCTCTGGGAACTGAATTGAGACTAAGTAGTGCTCATCACCCACAGACAGATGGCTAATTTGAATGGATCATTCAAACATTGGAAGACTTGTTACAGATGTGTGCCCTAGACTTTCAAGACAGTTGAAAAACCTACTTACCATTGGCCGAATTTGTGTATAACAATAACTACCATTTGGGTATTGACATGGCTCCTTATGAAGCTTTATATGGTAAGAAGTGTCGATCTCCAATTTGCTGGGCTGAGGCAGGTGATAGACCGTTGCTGGGACCAAAACTTGTGCAAGAAACAACTGAGAAGGTGAAACTAATTCAACAGCGTCTGAAAATTGCATAAAACTGTCAAAAGAGTTATGCTGATGTTCGAAGAAGAGACAGGGAATATAAAGTCGGGGATCACATGTTTATCAAAGTAACTCCGATGAAAGGCCAAACGCGGTTTGGTGTTAAAGGCAAGTTAGCACTGAGATATGTTGCGCCATATGAAATCCTTGAGAAAATCAATCTGGTGATATATCAGGTAGCCTTACCACTGGCCATGGAGCATATGCATAATGTTTTTCACGTATCTATGCTTTGAGAGTATTTGAGAGATCCATTCCATGTCATTAAACCAACATATGTACTTTTGAAGGATGACTACAGCTACGAGGAGAGACCAATTCAGATTGTGAATAGAAGAATCAAAAGATTGAGAAATAAGGAAATTCCTTTAGCAAAAGTGGATTTGCAGAACCACGGAGGGACGTATGCAACCTGGGAGACAAAAGAGGATATGATAAAGAGATATGCAGATTTGTTTCCACTGAACCCAATGTTCTAGCAAATTGAAAGTACTACGAGTTTGGAGGACCAAACTCTTTAAGGGGGGAAGGCTGTAACAACCTCGATCTGTGATTAACGTTAATTCATAGTTAAATAAGCCTAATTAGTAATTAAAGTGAAATTATGAATTTATTGCATGTGTGTGTTGCCTTATTGTGCTTATATTTGCTTAACATAGAAATATCTGTTTCCGTTTTTGTTTCGTTCTGCGAATTGAAGGCCTTATCGGCATCCGACCACGAAATTAACTTGATTTATGTGTTCGTTGGAATTTCTAGAATTTTATGGTAGGTTTAATTAAAATTCAATTCGGAATGATTAAATTAGAATAATTGATGTCCATTTGATTAATTGCAATTAAACCTCATTAACTCAAGCCTATATAAGGCATAAGTGACCCTTAGTTACACTTTCACACTCTTATATCCTCATCCTTGATGTCAAAACACAAGAGAAAGAGAGAGAGAGATAGTGAGAGAAGGAAGGAAATTGAGATCAAAGCTAGAAGAATGGAGAATTGCTAAGGATAGTTGGAGAATTGAAGAGAACTAATGAGGATTAGCTTGTACACTCAAGAATTGGTCAACTTGAAGCTCAATTGAGAAGTTTAGGTGAGAACTCAAGCTTTTGATAATGTAATTAAGTTAGCCAACTCTTGAATTCAAAAGAAATCCTATAGGAAGGCAAGAATTAAGCTTAAATAGGTGACTTTGGGGGTGTATCATACATGCATGCATAATTCTCATAATTTGGTAAGTTGATTTTCAAGAATTTCCACATGCATGTCCATACTTGAGTTTTGTTCAAGGAACCCAATATGTTTTTGACCTAAACATCTTATATGCTCATGATTTGGAAACTTAGGGCTCAAATCACTCCATGCATGTCATATTAATGTTATGTTTTCACAATTCAAGTTTGAATTTGCTTAATTGTCAAGCTTATGGGCCTTGATTTCATGAAATGATCTTTAATTCTCAATGTTTTTCAAGTTTAGACAAGTTTTCTTGAGTTTTGGCCCAAAAGAACATGATTTGTGGTTTTGAATTTGAGTTTTGAAGCTTAAAGGCAGTTATGGAAATTCCAGAATTCACACTGTCCGCTCGAGCGAGGAAAGTGTCGCTCGAGCGTGAAAATCGAGCTCCCAGAAGTTTTACAAAATTTTATAGGTCGCTCGAGCGACCAAAGTGGCGCTCGAGCGAGGACCTTTTTACTTAGTCTTCCGCTCGACCGGTGCTCGAGCGGGAATTTCACGCAACCAGTACTTTTGCCAAGTTTGCAAACTGCTCGAGCGACGGAAGCTATGCTCGAGCGACCACTCTTACTTTTGAACCCCCGCTCGAGCGAAAGAAGTTGTGCTCGAGCGGAGACCCTGTTTTCAATAACTTTTGACTAACTCTTTTAAGTGCATATTTGCATTCTCATGCCACTCCAAGTGTTCTTAGGCACCATTTGGACTCACATAGTCATGAAATAAGCTAAAAACACATAAAGAGAATTGAATTAAATGAAATGGTACTTCAATTGTGCTTTTGTTATGTGTTTTGTTTAGGTGGGCGTCCGAGGCTTAGTGACAACACAAACCACTATGAGTAATAATTCTGTAAAGTTATGTTTGACTTTAATTATTTTGTGATGATATGAAAATGATCAGTGTTCTGAAATACTATGTTTTATATGAATGAATGATTGTCCAAGTTACTGAAATGTATTCATGGCATTCTTAGCATCATATAATATGCGTCCCTTTTATGGGTCATCGGAATGCCTTTATGGTCGTCCTAATTATGGGTCATCAGAAACGTCTCTATGCACAAGAGTCATCGGAATACCTTTTGGTCGTCCCTTTATGGGTCATTGAAATGGCTTCATGGCAGTCCCTTTGTGGGTCATCAAAAACGTTTCTGTGCACATGAGTCATCGGAATGCCCCTTTACGGCCGTCCTTTTATGGGTCATTAGATTTGTTAACTCTAACGGATGTGCCATGTACTATGATGAGAAATATACGAACTTTGAATACGAATGCAACTATGTATATGAATCTATTTCTGCTTTGACGACTAAACATATATATGAATCTGTTTTTGATTTGAAATCTGAATATGCATAAGACTCTGTTTCTGATAAAAATCTATTTCTGAAATAAACTCTGACTTCTGACTCTGTGATGGACATCATTTATTAAAACCGTTTACTCTGTTATTAATCACTGGGCACCAGCGCACTATTTGTTATTATGTATATAGGTGAGCAAGCACGTGACCAGGCCCAGAGTTGATGGCCTAAGATTTTGTTTTGTCAGCCAGCCATTGTGCCTCCAAGGAGGTTCTTTTTTGTGAGCAAGTCAAGTCTAAATAGCATATGTTTAAGACCTTGTCTTCTTTGAAGTGTGAACAAGTTTATTGTTATGTGTATATTGGGCTAAGTCCCTTTTAGCTACTTTTGTATTGGATGTGACATAAGACTTGCATTATGATGTCACGTATATTTGTAAAAGGTTTAAAATTTCTGTCCCATATATGTCTACACAGCTCTATGGACTATGTATATTTCATATATTTGCTTCCGTAGCCCCTAATTATATGTTATTCAGCTAAGAGGCCTTTGGTAATCCAAGGATTACTGGCCAGTTACAACACTAAACCCATAGGGGTGAGTTTGGGTCGTGACAGAGTGGTATCAGAGCATACGTTATACCGCACACACGAGTCCATATAAGCTATAAGATGTCCTAAAAAGAAGTAGGGACATATCTTCAGCATGTGTGAGTGTGTGGTAATCTTATAAATGTGAAAACTGAATTTGAATCTGGACAAATAAAATTGGAAATGAACAAGATTATTCCTATGTTTATTATTATTTGGTGTCTCTATAGCAACATGGAGTAGGAGAAATGATACAAGTAAATCCTCAGAGGCTCGCATGAGCCGAATGGAACAGATGCTTGCAGTTTTTACTGAAACCATGACGCAGCAACTAAGACAACAACCTTTACCTTCTTTGCCTTCGCGGGTAAGGCAACCTTGTATTCTTCTCCGTGATTATATTGTTGGTTCCACTGCCTTTTGCTTGCTCTCACGAACCTACTTCTTGTCGAGAAGCTTCTTTTAACCCTCTTTAGTAGCAAGTTATGATTGATAAACTGTAGGCTTTCGATCAAACTCATACTTGGGATGTGGTTGATCTTCCTTTTGGAAAGCGTACTATTAGTTGCAAATGGGTTTACAAGATCAAAACTCATTCTAATGGTTCCATTGAGCGTTACAAAGCTCGCCTTGTCGCTTGGGGATTTACTCAAGAATATGGGATTGAGTATGAGGAAACATTTGCTCCTGTTGCCCATCTTACTTCAGTTTGCAACTTACTTGACGTTGCTGCTGCTCGCCACTAGAGTTTTTATCAGATGGATGTCAAGAATGCATTTCTCAATGGTGATCTCACTAAGGAAGTTTATATACAACCCCCTCCTGGTTCTTCTGTTCCATCAAACAAAGTTTGCAAATTTCACCGTGCTTTTGTATGGGTTAAAACAAGCTCCGCGTGCCTGGTTTTCCAAGTTTAGCTATACCATTCGTGACTTCGGTTTTTCTTCCAGTGCCCATGATTCTACCTTATTTATATCTAAAACGGAGCGTGGTACTATTCTCCTTATTCTCTATATGGATGATATGATTATCACTGGAGATAACACAGTGGGTATTTCTAGTCTCAAATAGTTTCTCAATCGTCAGTTTGAGATGAAAGATTTGGGTTTGCTTAGTTACTTCCTTGAGTTGGAAATTTCTCAAGATTCCTCTAGTTATTTTCTTATCCAGGCCAAGTATACTTTTGATCTCTTGGCTCGTGTTAGCCTTACTGATTGCAAGACTGTCACTACTCCAGTTGATCCTTAGACTCGTCTTACATCCCTTGACAGTCCCCTATTGTCTGATGCCACTTTATATCGTCAGCTAGTTGGTGGTCTTGTCTATCTTATAGTTACTCGTCTAGATATTGTTTATGTTGTTCACATTATCAGTCAATTTATGGCTGCTCCTCGCTCTCTATACTATGCTCCTCTGGTTCGCATTTTACGCAATCTCAAAGGAACTCTGTTTCATGATCTTCACTACTTCCCTCACTCTTCTCTATAGCTACATGCATATTCTGATGCTGATTGGGTAAGGGATCCTACTGATTGTCGTTCCACTACTTAGTTTTACTTCTTCTTAGGCAACTCT
Source organism: Camellia granthamiana (assembly GCA_036172215.1). Taxonomy (NCBI): domain Eukaryota; kingdom Viridiplantae; phylum Streptophyta; class Magnoliopsida; order Ericales; family Theaceae; genus Camellia; species Camellia granthamiana. Next base: position 92,175,688 of record CM069908.1, on the reverse strand, counting down.
CTCATTTCCTGGCGTAACAAGAAACAAACCCTTGTTACTCGTTCTAGTACTGAAGCTCAGTATCGTTCTCTTGCTGACACTACTCAGGAGCTTGTGTGGCTTCGTTAGCTTCTTTCTGACATGGATGTTTCTCATTCTACTTAATAGAGATAACATCAGTCAACTGGTAATTCATGTGTTCCTCTGTATCAAAAATTGTGTTTGTTTGTTTTTTTTTTTTCATCAATTACAACCACATGATTTGACCGTGTGATTGTGATATCTCATTATCCCCATGCAAGGAACATTCTTTATTATTCAATTCTTGCTAGTAAGCTTGCGTCTAAGTTTAGGTTAATTAATACAATAAAATATGGGTTTGCAAACCTTTGCTCTGAAATGTGTTAAACAGTGTACGAAGATTTGGTTTAGACTTTTAGCAAATGACTATTGTTATGTTTAACGCTTTGCCTATCTATGTAGTCATTTTCATATTAAAAACTGGGCAAGGTAAATTAATAAATAACACAAGAATAAATTAATAAATAAACAAATGAATAGAAAGAAACACTCACCATTTTAACCTCTTTAGCTTATGTGTTATTTTCAGCCTAGGTGAAAATTATATTCAAATTAAAGTTAGGTTGGGTTTGCTTCTCTCTATCATCACCATTTAAAAACAATGGTGATTCAAACCGAAAAAAAAAAAAACAAAAAAGGGTCATGACAATGCAGATTATTGCCTGGATGGTCAGACTTAAAATTAAGTTCATGGTAGAGATCAGGCAGAAAAGGGGTGTTGCCTGGATGGTCAGACTTAAAATTAAGTTCGTTTGACAATGACTTTTTTAGTTAGTTTTTTGACTTTTTTAGTCTGAGATTTTTTTGTTCGTTTGGTATTCTTGATTGACCTTTTTGACTTTTTAGCTTTGGAATAGTAATTTTTTTTGTCTTTTTGTGATTTTTTGACCTTTTTTTTTTTTTTTTTTTTTTTTGTCTTTTTGTGATTATTTAGCCAGAAATGAAAACCAAACACCACTAAAAAACTCATCCCGACTTTTTAGTCCCATGCTAAAATAGTTAAAAAGTCAAAAAACTAACCCATATCTCAAACGAAGGTTATATAAAAAATAATTAGATATTAGTAATTACATGATTGGATCATATTAGCAGCCACATGATTTTATATTTTTATTAAATAAAAATAATTTAATCATGTAACTATCAATATCCGATTAATTTTAATTTTATACATAAATAATTTTCTCAACGCGCCTTATAAGGTCAACTATTCGAATCACTGTAATTACTTTTCAATAAGACTGCTTTGTTAATCAGTGAATAAAAGACTAGTGGTTTAGACTTTTTAGCTCTGTTTACCTCTTTTGCTTATATCACCCATACTTCAAAATTGTGCATAAAAAATAGTATTAAGTAGTCATTTTCAGGTTAAAAACAAACAAGACAAAAAAAAAAAAAAAAAACAAGAACGTAATAATAAATAAGAAATGAATAAATAAAAAAAACACTCACCAATATATTAACATGTTTTAACTTATTTTGTTATTTATTTCAGAATAGGTGAAAATTTTATTATACAATAATGGTTAGGTAAGGTTTGCCCCATTCTATCATCACCATTTATTATTTTAATACAAAAATTCAAACTAAGATTTTTCGAAACAGCGTTTCATTGCCGGTCTTCCAACACTTTTTGTAGAAAAGGTTAAAACCCACATCCGTGCTAAACATAATGGTCAAATTCCATATAATCAATATACCTTTGGTGAACTCATATCTAAGATTTATGCTGAAGGGCTTTCCTTATGTAATGATATTAAACTCAAAAATCAATTGAAAAAAGAGCAAACCATTGGACGTACAGAACTTGGTCAATTTTGTTACCAATTTGGTTACAATTCCATCCTTCCTCCTGTCACCGGATCTTCCTCCTGAAAAATTCCTACTCGCAAATCTCAAAAATACACATCCAAGAAATACAATAAATTTTCCAATTACAAAAAGAAACCTTATTATAAAAAAAAAAATACATCCACTTCTAAATCTAAACCCAGTTCCTCAAAAAAAAATCTGCCACTTGCTGGAAATGTGGTAAACTTGGTCATTATGCCAATAAGTGTCTTACTAAAAAAGAAAATTCATGAATTAGATACTTCTGATGAACTTAAAAACCAATTAGAATCTATCCTCCTCCTAGACAAAGAACCTCAATAAGGATCTAAAAACTCTTTCGATAATCCATCTGATGATGATTTCCAATTAAACGAAATAGACAATGATATTATTACCTCCTCTAATGAAGAACCAGAAGATCATCCTGAATCCTCTCATAAATTCCATTGCCAATCAACCACTGATTTATTATAAAGCTATTTTAGAAATGAATGGTCTCAGTATTAATGTTTTCATTGCCCAAGAAAAAATGATTCTTGAATTTATTGATAGCATTGATGATCCTAAGAAAAAGCAACAAGCCATGTTTAAATACTCTAATTCAAAACAAAGAAATGCTCTAACAAACCATACCACACAAGAATTAAAATATGATACATATGATTTCAAAGATGTCCTTGATCGAGTCAACAAAGTTCCTACTCCCTTAAACACACCCACAATTCAAGATTTACAAAATGAAATTCGTACTCTTAAGATTGATATCCAAAATCTCCAATCTAGTGTTTTAATCCTAGAAGAGAATCATGCCGATACAGATGATTTCCTGGCTAATATGACATTCCCTTATGAACCACATCTGGAAGAATCATCCAATAAACAGCCTGAAAAAAAAAATCACTTGTTATTAATAATTCTGTCAATTTACTCAACAACATCACATTTAAAAAATGGTATATTGAAATTAAAGTGGTAATTCATGATTTTATCCTAACCACAATGGTGCTAGTTGATTCTGGTACTCATCTCAATTGTATCCGAGAAGGTCTTGTACCTTTCAAATATTTTGAGAAAAAATGATCAATCTCTCAGACTAATGGTGGCTCAATGGAAATTAATTATAAAATATCTCATGCACAAATTGTAACCAAGGTATATGTCTTAATACTGAATTCTTATTAGTTAAAAACATGTCTCAATTAATTGTCTTAGGAACTCTTTTTCTAACCATGATTGCACCTTTTACAAATGAAGGTATTTTGACTACCCTTATTAATCATGACATAATTTTTAAATTCTTATTTCCTCCACAGGAATATGAAATCAATATGCTTAAAACAAATTTTATTTATAAACAAAAAAAAATTTGTTTACTCCAAAAAGAAATTTCTTACAAAGTTGTTGACCAAAAATTACAAACAACCTCATGTTCAATCTATTATTCAAAAAATCCAATCTTTATTTGAGAATGATTTATGTTCTGAACTACCTTATGCCTTCTGGTATCGTAAACAACATATGGTTGATCTGCCATATGAAAAAAATTTCAATGAACGATAAATCCCAACCAAAGCTCGACCAATTCAAATGGATAAAAAATTAATGAACATTACAAACAAGAAATCAATGATCTTCTTAATAAAAAATTAATTCGACGAAGTAAGTCTCCGTAGTCTTATCCTGCTTTTTATGTCAATAAAAATGTTGAATTAAAATGGGGAACACCTATATTGGTAATTAACTATAAATCACTCAATAAGGTTTTACGGTGCTGCTTTGTTAATCAGTGAATAAAAGACTAGTGATTTAGACTTTTTAGCAATGACTGCTCTGTTTACCTCTTTGCTTATATCACCCATACTTTAAAATTGTGCATAAAAAATAGTATTATGTAGTCATTTTCAGGTTAAAAACAAACCAGACAAAAATTAGAAAAAATAAGAACGTATTAATAAATAAGAAATGAATTAAAAAAAAAAAAAAAAGCACTCACCAATATATTAACATGTTTTAACTTATTTTGTTGTTTATTTCAGAATAGGTGAAAATTTTATTATACAATAATGGTTGGGTAAGGTTTGCTCCATTCTATCATCACCATTTGTTATTTAATTACAAAAACAGAAATGCCTCATACACCCACTGGGGTCGACCCCCAGTGAGGTGGCGCCTTGTGATTGGGCGAAAAAAACAGTTTTTCTTTCTTTTTTTTTTTTAATGTTTTCAGCGAATGAGAGCTGGACAGCTCACTGGGGGGTCGGACCCCCACTAGGGGTCGGAAGCGCTGTTGTTACAAAAATTCTATAAAATAGGATGGGATTCATGCATTTAATGAGAGAGTTATGTTGGATTCATTGATTTATGGATAAATTATACAAATGATCCCTGTAATTTACTTGTTTTATCATTTTAGTCTCTATTGTTTTAATTTGATCAATTTTGCCTCTTATGAATTTTTATGAATTGTGTCATATTAGTTTAATTAATAACGGTGGTTAAATTTGATGGACGAAGAATTAAATGATGTATCAATTTTATCTATGTAATTTATAGGATGTGTTAATTTGGTCCCTATAATTTATAGGAAAGTCAAAACAACATGGATCAAATTGACACATCCTGTAAACTAAAGGGACCAAATTGACACAGCATTTGATTTTTCATCCATCAAACCTAACTGCCATCATTTATTAGACTAATATGACACAATCCGTGAAATTCAAGGGTAAAATTGATCAAATTAAAACAACAGGAACCAAAATGATAAAACAGGTAAACTATAGGGGACTACCGCTGTAATTTGCCCTTGATTTATTTAATTTGAATTTTTCCTATTATTATGTTCATATAGCATTAATGGTAATCAAGACAACAGTTAATATGAACACTTTTTTTTTTTTTTTTAATTTTAATTTTAATTTTTATTTTATAGGTAACAGATAATCTATAAAAGAAAAGGAAATGGCAAAATACAATAATGGTTTCTTTCTAGGGCCAAATAATAATGGTGATTAAATAATTCCTTTTTTGACAGGAAGGTTTGGCCATTGACCCATCGTTGAGAGCATCATACCAGCATCAACAATTCTACTTACCCCAAAAAAATATTTATTTTAAAAAATATTCAAAATTTATCGAGATAATATTCAATGCAATTGTAGCCCCACACCAAAAGTTGAAATCTTATACCAATATTTTCCTTGTCTCGTGAAGTTTTAAATATCAATTGAAACGTCGGAATATAAGAATTTTAATATTAATATTTATCGATATATAATACGATATTATCCAATAACAATCAATATATATAAAAGTATCCGTCTCATTAGTTTGAAAGGTTCTCAAAATTTTACAAAAACAACATGGCCACATACTCTGGGACTTAAATCAAAAAGTGCATTACAAGATGCCAGTTTTTTTTTTTTTTTTTTGGGGGGGGGGGGGGGGGGGGGGGGGGGGGGGGGCTGGAATGTGAGAATTTAAAAAAATGAAAAAAAAGAAAAGAAAAGATGAGAACTTGTACAATAAAAAAAACCCCAACCTAGAAAAGGTTTGGTCTTGATAGTTTCTATTATTTGAATTAGTAAATAAAAAAAAATTAATAATAGATTTTATAGTTGAGCCAAATGGATTTTTCAAGTAGCACTACAACAAATAAGAGTTTTAGAGATCAAATATTTTGGTCTCTAAAAGTGAAATTTTTGTTGCAAAAGACATTTAGGGACAAATTTCTATCATCGTGAGGATAGTCTCTAAAAGGTCATCCCAAAAAGTCAAAAATAAAGCTTTTAGCGACAAAGTTTTAAAAATGTCACTAATAAATAAATTTTTAAGAATAAAATAATTTAGTCTCAAAATGGTTTTATTTTAAATATAAAATTTGATCCCAAATAGATAATAATTCGATCACTAATGTCCAATTTTCGTTGCTAAAAATATAATAACGATATTTTTCGCAACAAAAATATTTAGTCCCTAAAAAATAATTTTTTTCCTAAATTTTGGTTTCCAAAACTTTAGGCTTTGTTTGGTTATAATTTGTAATCAATTTTCTACGCATGTTTTTTCAGTATCATGTTTGGTTATGCTTTTGAAATCAACTTTCACGAGCTCTGCAGAGAGCTCTGTGCATCAGCCGTTGTTTGTGAAAATTTTGCAAACGCGGAAGACCGCCCGGACGTCCCATGGGTCTACTGCCCGGACGTCCATGGGGACATCCACCCGGATGTCCTCCGCTGTACAGGTTTTTTTTTTTTTTTTTTTTTTTTTAAATAATTGGGAAAAATATTTTCTGAAAATTTTTAAATTTTTTATGTGCTTTAAAATAATTTTGAATTGTATGTTTAGTTATGAGTTGTAAATTTTTGTATCACATATCAAACGTCACATCAATAATTCCCCACTCAAATCAAACCTCTTTTCCAAAACTACCTTCAAAACTCTTTACCAAACAAATTTTCTATACTCAAATCATAATTTTACAACACACAAACTCAAAATACAACTCATACTCTCAAATCACATTTACAAAACACAACCAAACGCGACCTTAATTTTTTGTAGCGTAGAATAATTGATATCATGGAAAATAATTTTGCCCCTCCCGTTGTTTTGGTTGGTTTACCAAGCAATAGCCACGAAAATGTGTAAACTTCAATTTTCTCAAATGCAAAAAAAAAAAAAAAAAAAAAAAAAAAAAAAAAAAAAAAAAAAAAAAAACACACGAAAAGCTATCTACTCAGAATAAATCTCAAGAGAACTATCTAGAATTTGAATTATATGATGTGAGCCATGCCTAACATAAATCTAATCCACGTATTTTAAAATTGAATATTTTTTGAAATTTATAGAATAATTCTAAGTTCACACAATTTTATCATAGAATTTGGACACAACTTTTTTATATGAGATGTAACCATTAAATGTGTGAGTCCCACTTCTATATATAAAAAAAAAAAAATTGTATTTAATTATGTGATTGGATTCTGTGCACATAAAATAATTGATCAGAATCAAAACTCAACAGTAGGGTCCCGCATTGACTGCACTAATGAGCTGCAAAGAGACTTTTTGTCCAAGGAACTCAGGAACATTATCAAGAGTGGAAGGATTGAAGTCAGTGAAATCCAAAACATTCTTCTTCGTCAACACAACTATCCCTTTGATCTCCTTATCATTCCCAACCTTGCCTTTGATCCCCTCCACTTCCATGTGCAACTTCTCTCTCTTTTTCTCGAGAAAATAGAAAATAAAATACCAAAAAAGTGACAAGCAAAGAATATTTTTGTAACTCACAAAACAAAAAGCTATATATTGTTGCTGTTTTAACAAATGAATCAATGAATGAAGAGAATGGGTTTGTATTTATAAACCATGAAACTTCCTAATCACTATTTTTCTTAAATGCAAATATGGGCTAAATAATTTAAAAATATTTCTCATATTTTTAAACATGGTTGATGCACGCGTTTTTATCACTTTTATTATATATACAATTATGATTATACTTAGATGAATCTGATTCTTTTCATAAATAGTTGATAGGGTTAATTGTATTTAGCACCCTAGTACTTTCATCACAATCTCACTTAAATTTCTTTATTATCAATTGTGATAGTCAACCACTTACATTTCAAAGTAAATTGCAATATGTCACTCTTTTGTTTATTTATAGTTAATAAAGCTAACGAAAAATTAAAATTGTAGGGATTAAAAATTTTGGTAAAAATATAAGAACTAAAATGAAATTTTGATAAAAGTGTAGGGGGTGTTTTTTCTACTTTATTAACTTTAGATGGACAAAAAGATAACATTGTAATTTAACTTAAAGTGTAAAGGGTTATTTGTCACAATCATAAATGGAGGGACCAAGGTAAAATTTTGATGAAAGGCAATGATCCTTAGTCCAATTAATCATAAGCACTTACAAAATGAATAGATAGAAACCATTGAAGTGAGACGTGTGATGTAACTCAGGGGACCAATTGAATCATCTAGCTCACATTTGTTGATTGAACACGAGTTGAGTTTCTTGTAACGGTAGTGTTACATGTACTAATTAGTATACCAATATATGTTAAAATATTATTATTGATTCCATTCATTATATAAATTATGAATACCTAAAATCTTTAAAATTATACCATATCATCTATTAATATATTAATTAGTATATATAATATTATTCTTCTTGTAATATTAGAATGGGGATATTTATAATTAATAATATGTGCATATTATAATATTTTCAGCCATTAGTTAGCTTTGCTATAAAGACAGATATCTCATTCCAAGATTAAATATTAAAGTAGATAATGATTTAAAAGTAGATTAAATATTTTTCCATAAAGATAAGTTTCTACAAAATGACCAAACTACATATATATTATTTCCCAAACCCTAACCAAACTGTTCAATGCTAGGGCTGGAAATGAATCGAATTATTCACGACAGGCTCGACTCGGCTCATTAAGGGCTCGGTTTGGCTCGGTTTGTTTAAACGAGCCAAGCTCTACATTGAATAAGTTTGGCTCGTCAAGTTCGGCTCGTTTATCTTTATTTAAAAATTAGGGTAAACTACCAATAGGTCCTACTTTTGATATCCATTAAGTCCTATTGATAAATTTATCACTTGATAAATTTATCAGTCTCTTGTTTTTATAGTGATAAATTTATCAATTAAGACATGTAGGTAAATAAGTTTAGTTAATAGGATTGATTGGCAAGTGCCCTTTCAAATTATATAATAAATATATTATTTATATATTAAATAATATATAAATATATAAAAATAAATGTATACATTATTTATACATTAAATAATATTAAAAAAAATCTTATCGAGCCGAGTCGCGTTCAAGCTCAATAAGCAAACGAGCTGAGCTCGAGCTCGAGCTCGGCTCAACTCGGCTTGGCTCCTATTCAACACACACACACACTCTCTCTCTCTCTCTCTCCACCTCTCTTATCTCTTCTCTTCTACTCATTAGATCTAGGGTTTCAACAATCAGCTTGCCGTTGTCTAGAGAGGCTACAATTGTCGCCAGAGCAAAGGCCATCATGGTTCTCTTCTCACTCTATTCCCTCATCTCCTCTTCTCTCGAACGCCTTCATTCCTCACTTCATTTCGCTACCGCAACCACTGTCGGTGGCGACCAACACCGTTGCATACATCAACTTCGATCGAGTCATCTTTCCTCGCCAAACTCCAATTCTCCGATCTCTATCCATAGACTCCGCTCTGCTTTTATTCTTTATTTTTTCCACCAAACAACCCCTGAGCCACAACGGCGACGAAAATTCTAAGGGCTTAGGCGTAGTGTTTGGCAAGGAACCTTCGATTATGATAAATATGTTTTGCTAAGCACTCTTGACTTTATGGAGCATGATTCTAACGCCTTCGATGAGGGCGAGGAGAAAAAACGCAATGACATGATAGTGTTCAAAGAAGTTGATGATGGAAAGAGGAGTAATGGAGTCAAAGAAGCCATTTTCTGCAGATTACATAGCATTAGTTTACTAATCTACTTTCTCTCTTTCTCTACTTCTTCACTCTAGATCGATGATTTTTTATTTATTTATTTATCTGCATTGTTGTTGTTCTTAACGATTTGGATTATCTTTTTTTGTTGTTGTCGTTGTTCTTATTGTTGCTGTCGTTTTCGATGATTGCAACAGATATATACATAGATATATCTGTGTAAATTTGTGTTATATTTGTGTGTAAATTTGTGTTATATCTGTGTGAAGAATTTCAACAGATTTCAAAAATTATATTTGTTCTTTCAACTAAATATTATACAAATATCAAAAATTATATTTCTTAGATCTAGTGTGTGTGTATGTGTGTGTGTGTGTGTGTTTTTTTTTTTTTTTTTTTTTTAGTAGTAGTAGTAATTGTTATTGTTGATGATGATGAAACAGATTGCAACATATTAAAAAAAAATTGACAAATAGGAGAGAGACAAAGATTAGAGATAATAAAATTTGGATAGATTTGTTCAAAATTTGAACAAATAATAAATTTCAGATAGATTTCTTTAAATTTTTTGAATAGATAAAAAATCAACTAGTAGAATTTAGGGAAAAAATTAAATAGATAATAAAATTTGGACATATAGATTTAAACAGATAAAAGAAGGAATTGAATAGATAATAAATTTTAGACAAATAGATTTAAACAGATAAGGGAAACATTTGAACAGATAATAAAATTTGAACAGATATTTCAATAGATAGAAAAAAAATTGAACATATTGTCAAAAAATTAAACAGATAAAAAATATTTAAAAAAATAGTCAAAAAATTTAATCAGATAGATAAGAGGTAAAATTAGAAATAAAATATCCTTTAAAACAACAAAATGATTTCTCACCAAACTATTTCACAAATAGTGGACCTCTTACCAATAAAAACTATCCATTGGAACCTAATAGGTTACGCAATTATTAGATTGGACTTTTCAACAATTTTCTCTCTTTTTTTCTTTCTTTTTTTGTTGGAATATTTTGAAAATAAAATAGGAATTGCCTTCCATTCAATTCACTATTTGGACCGAATGGTCTAGTTTTGTATATTGTGGGCTCATTTTGGGCTCACCTTGGTGATTCGAACTATTTAATTTTTAGTGCCTCTCGAATAGATCTTTTATGAAAAAAATATATTGATATGATATTGGTAGTTACAGGCACGAATCATATTGCAAAATTGATGGTCTATTTTCTAAAATTATACTTGTGTAATTTTTTTATAGACAAATATAATCTAAACATATGACTATCAATATCTAATTAATCCAATTTTTTTCTTCATGAATGATGTTCTGTAAAGCCACTAAAAATTAAACGGTCCAAATTATTAAGATAGACCCAAAATAAGCCCACAATACACTAAACTAGACCCTTCAGTTTGAACTTGGGAAATCAAATCCCAATAAAGTAAATGTTATACATCTTCACTTATGTTCACACTAATTGAAATAATGGGTATTTTTTCATAATTCTTTATGCTTGTGTTTCAATTAGTCTTTTTTAATTTATTATAATCCAATTAGTCCTATAAGTTGCAAAGTTACAAAAACAATCCTATTATACGCACGCATTTTACGATCAAACACAATCATAAACCACACAGAAGGAAATGTTACCTCTGTCAATATCTGGACAATGTCACCCATATTCCCGTATGAAAGTACCGTGACGAAGACCCAATGAGATTGATAAAGACACTTGCAATACAACTCTCTAATATGTTGCCTCCGTCGTTGGCCAAATTGTTCAATTTGGTCAAGTTCTTCAACAACGCCCCTATTTTTGCAACTATTCTTATTTTACTTCTTAGGGAGTGTTTCCACCATCAATACTAATTGTTGGTTATGGTGGGCAAGTCACTAATACAAAGTGTATATGTATGTATGTATGTATGAAATGGATATTGGAGTGGACGATTGATTGATTCAGGAGATTCAAAGAGACCCAACTCACATCCTGGGGTGGTACGACCTGGACATTATGAACGTTTAGATGTCCCTATCACTATGCTTCCCTCTCTCACCCCATCTGCTTCATTACCAAGCAGTGGTGGTGCACTTTCTATTAACCCCCCTTTATTCACCTCACAGATTGCCTATCTCAAGTGACCCAGTTCAACCAAATAGTGACATTGAGCCTCCAATTTCTTCCAAATCACCAACTGTTCCAAAATCCCTTGATCATGAAAACCCTTCTCCCAATTCTAAAACCTTCCCAACTAGACTTTCATCGCCTCCTCACCACTCTCAGGGAATTTATTCTCCATGGCTAGTTCGACAAAGTGAAGAAGATATTGGCCAAGCCTAATCTCCTCCATCTTCACGTTATCGTAAAATCCTACACAACGCCAAAAAATTAGGCATTGGAACACTCAATCTCCCTAACCCCATCATGAAGGAGACCGAAGAAAACCAAATTATAACCAAAATGGTTAACCTCGGAGGAGGACACCTCGAGTTTGGAGGAGGAATCCCTCCTCAATCAACCCCTCTTTAAGTCTCCAATGAAGATCATTCTCAGATATTGGCGAGGGATTGCTAATCCCCACTTCAAAAGACATTTTCATAATCTTATGAATGAGTGCCAGCCCCAAATTGTTGTGTTGACTGAAACTAGAGTTTGAGGAGATAGACACAGAGGTATTTGTGAAAATCTTGGCTTCTCCAAAGTAGAAATTGTTGAAGTAGTGGGCTTTGCTGAAGACATATGGCTGCTATGGAATGATCTTGACGTCCGTTGCGACATCCTTTCAATTACTCAACAGGAAATCCATGCCTATGTTTAGGTCCTTTTTAACCGTACTTGTTGGCTTTTTTCTACTATTTATGACAACCCTCATTACTGTCTTAGAAGTGTATTATGGGACAACCTCAAATTCTTTGCAAACAACCACAAATTTCATTGGCTTGTAATTGGGGACTTCAATGAAATCATAACTAGTTCATAAAAATTTGGAAAGAGAGCTATCAATCCTTATTGCTGTTAATAATTCAAAAACTGTGTGGACCATTGTGGTTTGTTGGATTTGGGATATTCGGGACCCCGATATACCTGGACTAACTTCAGACAACCTGGAGCCGTCATTAGGGAGAGACTCGGTAGATCCTTTTGTAATAATGCTTGGAATCTCCTATACCCAGACACTAAAAGCTCTCACCTCCCCAGAATCCATTTTGACAATTGCACTATCCTTCTCAATCTCAACCCATCATTGCCTAGATCAGTATGTCCTTTTTGATTTGAAACTATTTGTGTAATAACCCTGTCCCGTGTTAGGCTAATTGATCTTAATTATGATCATGATTATATGCTTGATATGGTTTTGAGTGATAATTATATGATTATATGTGTTTTTGTATTTCTATCTGTTCACCATAGGAAAATCTGTTTGATTTTCTACTTTAGAATTTAAATTGAAGGCTGTAGAGGCATCATAAACTGAAATTGACTACGCCATTGTAATTAGCATAATTTTTAGAGCCTATGGTGAAATTTAATTGAAAGCTGATTCGGATCGAATTAATTAGATTAAATTGATTTAATTGTGCTCAATTAACTAGTGTTAATGAAACTTGATTAAGGATGTGTATATAAAGGGGACCAAACACACATAACTTTCTTCTTTTGGAGCTCAAAATCTGATTATATATTCTAGAGAGAGAGAGTACACGGCTTAGAGAGAGAGAGAGAGGGGCCAAAATTGAAGATTTTGCTAAGAGATTGAAAGATTAAGGGAATTAGTACAAGATTTAACTACATTTGTGAGAATTGGAGCCTCTAGGTGAGTATTTGAGCTCAACTTCATGAAATTAAATTCATAAATAAGTGAATTCAAGCAAGATGTGTAAGTGAGGGCAAGAATGGAGTTGATTATGATGAAATTGAAGTCCATATGCACATGCATGTTTAGAATTGCCATGAATTTGTATAATCAAGCATGAGACATAATAAACATGAAGAATTGAGCACCAAATTTAACATGCATGCGTAATTTTCATGAGTTTCATGATCATAAGTATCATTTGTACCATTTGAAATAGAATTGGAGTAAAAAATTAACATGCATGAATGATTGATGAAGATATGAAGTTCGTATGAGGTTGAATGTATGAGTTTTGAAATTTATGAAGGAAATTCAAGATAATTTATGAGGTGGATCATGATTTTAGTCAATTGGTCCCAATTACTTACGTTCTTGTGTTATATGATGTCTTTCCATGCTTTTGTATCAAAAACATGAGTTTTGGAGCTTTTTTGGGTTGAGTTTGAGTTTCAAGAACAATTCTAGAAATTCCAAAATTCGTCGGGTCCGCTCGAGTGGGGAAAGCGCCGCTTGAGCGTAAAATGTTAGCTCCCAAAAGTTTTGCAGACATTGATGTTTGCTCGAGCGGGGGAGAGTTACGCTCGAACGTCCAGTCACATGTTTGACTCTCAGCTCGAGCGTCCGAAGTCACGCTCGAACGCAAAAATGAAGTAACTAGTACTTTTGCAGACCAAAGAGATCCGCTCGAGCGGCAGAAGCTGCACTCAAGCGGAGAGCCCTGTTTCCGAAAGTTTGAAAAGGTTGCTTTGTGTTTCATTTTCCATTCTCTTCCATTTCTAAGCATTCTTGGGCATGCATTGCGCTTTGTATATGACCTAAAATGATAAGGAAGAGGCCTAAGAGAAAGAAATAAATTAAGAACGGATTGAATTGCTTGTGACCCAATATGTGTTATGTGTTATGTAGGGTTGAGCACAAGGACGAATCCACTGACAGAACACTGTGAGTAATATCTTAGTAAAGATATTTTTTAAGTATGCTATTTGTCCAATTGCTTACTCCTATTTGAGTTTCATAAGTTTGTTAATTCGAATTGTGGACAAATATTTGTTATGCCATATGATTGGATAAGGTCGTTGGATTACAATTATGATTATGATGTGATTATGACCTCAAGTACGAATGTGCATTTCATATACGATTGGGCCAAAGGCCGTTTGACATGATTGGTGGGCCAAAGGCCGTTTGACATGAATGATTGGGCCAAAGGGCCGTTTGACATGAATGATGGGCCAAAGGCCGTTTGACATAAATGATTAGGCCAAAGGCCGTTTGATGGGAATGATTAGGCCAAAGGCCGTTCGATAAGAGTGGGTTGAGCTCAAGGCTGTTTGATATGAATGAATTGGGCTCGAGGCCATCTGTTAGGAACAAAGTGGGCCAGAGGCCATTTGATATGTTTGGACTTGTAGCTGTTAATGTACCAGATAGAAACATGGATGGGCCCAAGGCCGTTTGATACGTCTGTTTCAAATTTCATTCATGTACTTTCTTTATTTGATATTATTCATTGGGCTTTCGTTCACTCTCATTCATGTGTATGTAGGTGAGCAAAGAGATGTCCAAACCCAACCTTGGTGAAGTATGTGAGGAAAGTCAAGTGGAGTCAGCCTGAATGTCTCATGCACGAGACGGCGTTTTGTTTCTTTTGGTTTACTCTCTTGTTATCTTGGTGAACATGTCACATCACCTTTGTATATAAGTTTTTGGTTTGGCTGACTATGACTTGAACGATCCTGTATGTGTAAAATTCTATGTTATGTTCCCTGGTGTGGGTTATTAACGAGAATATGTGAGATATTATGATGTGCCATGTAAGCACAGCTCTATGGACAAAAATTTTAAGCTTGCTTCTGTTTTGGCCCCTTATTCTATTGATAATACGTTTGGTCAGGTTTGTGGCCATAGGTAATCTCTTGATTACCGGCCGGTTATGACCTTAATCCATAGGGGCAGATTCGGGTCATGACAATTTGGTTTTCGGACCCCTCTCTCTTTTCTGTTATAAAGGATAGCTAGAGCAACCCCTTAAACTCCTTCACCAACAGTGTGAATGATTTTTAAATCAGAGTTTCTCTTTGGAATAAAAATAGCTTCAGAACTATTTTTCATAAGAAAAGGAGATTAGTAGCTAGAATTTTGGGGATTCAAAAAAACCTTCACCTAAACCCCAGCTCTTTTCTTCTTGACCTTGAAAAATCCCTCATTAGTGAGTATAATGGTATCCTTAAACTAGAATAGGAATTTTGGGCTCTCAAAGCCAGAATGAATTTTATCCTTGATGGTGACCGTAATACAAAATTTTTTCATGCTTCTGTCATCTCCCATCGAAAGAAGAATAAAATCTTTGCTCTTAAAGATTCAAACAATTGTTGGTTCTATGAAGAAGGGGTTATTAAAGCTAATATTGTCAACTACTTCTTTGATCTCTTTTCTATATCCCAAACCTTAGTCTCTTTCCACCCACAAACTGGCCTATGCTTTCCTACTATTGATAACTTACTCCATTGCTCCCTTTCTGCCCCTCATTCCTTGAGTGAGATCAAATCAGTCCTTAAATCCTTTAAACCTTAGAAGACCCCTAGGCCAGACGGCTTGCACCTAGGCGTTTTTCAATGTAGCTGGGAAATTGTTGCACTTTCTGTGCTACGTTGTATCAAAAAAGCTTTCACCATTGATAAAAGAAGCCTAGATATCAACAAAATTTTCTTGTGTCTTATTCCAAAAGTTGACCATCCCAAGCAGATTACATAGTTCCGTCTCATTGTCCTTTGTAACACCATTTACAAGCTCATCACTAAAACCATTGTAGCCCACCTCCGTCCTTTTTTGAATGATCTTGTCAGCCCTCTTCAAGCTAGTTTCATTCCTATTAGAAAAGGCATTGATCATGTAATCATTGTTCAAGAGTGTGTCCATCATTTCAAACATAAGAAAGGGAAATCTGGATCTATGATTATGAAATTGGACCTTGAGAAAGCTTTTGACCGTCTGGAATGAGATTTTATCAAAAAAGTGCTTCATTTTTTCAATTTCCCATCTCTTTGGATAGAACTCATTATGTCTTTTCGTCCTCCTCAACTCTTTTAATCTTGTTTAATGGTGGCACCACTGATTCCTTCAACCCCTCTAAAGGCATTGGGCAAGGTGGCCCATCTCTCCTTACTTTTTCATCCTGTGCCTTGAATATCTCTCTATCAGGATCAATAAGGCTTGTGATGAAAACAAATGGGTCCTTATTAAAATTAGTAGAGAGGGCCCTGAGCTCTTTCATTTGTTCTTCGCTGATGACCTTATCTTATTCAGCAAAGCCATTAAAAAAAAAATTACCATTGCATCAGGAACATTCTCCATGGTTTTTACTCTCTATGAGATACCTAATAGATCTTCATTTCAATTTCTAATTGAAAAAGTCCAACCTAAACTAGTTGGTTGGAAAAGTAAATTGTCTAAAGCTGGTCGTACTACTCTTATCAAAGTTGTTCACGCGACTATCCCATCATATGTTATGTAATGTAACTACTTCCCCATTTCGATTTGTAACTTTCTTGATAAAATCGGTAGAGATTTTCTATGGGGCTCAAATGAGGAGGTTCGAAAAATCCATGCCATCAATTGGGATACTATAACCAAGCCAAATTTTTTTTGAGGATTGGGTATTAGACAATCACAACTGGTCAATAAAGTTTCTATGGCCAAACTTGGAAGTCGACTTCACAAAAAGAAAGAGGCCTTGTGGGCTTGATGGGAAATATAAACACCTTGAGTCAAATCCCAGCAGATCTTCTCCTATTTGGAAAGGGATCCAAAAAGGAAAAAACCTCATTGATAAGGGCACTAGAATCCTTCTTAAGAGTGGTTTAGACATCTCTTTCTGGTTTCAAAACTGGACTGATTTTGGCCCACTTAGGCAAGCCATTTCTGGTCCCCCTCATCTCCATATGGAGTCTTTAAAAGTTAGGAAGTGTTGGAAAAATAATTCTTGGGACCTCTTAAACATTTCATTTGACCTCCCCCCCAATATCATCAATGTCATTTGTGCAAAAATTCTTTCTTGGTTCACTTCCAACAGTGATATTCAAGTTCGGAATTTCTTTGCAAATGGTGAGTTTGATACAAAATCTGCCTACATGCTCACTAAAGAGTTCAACTCATCAACCCCTTAACCAATTGGTCATGGATCTGGCATATCCTTGCAAACCCAAGAATAAAACAACTCCTTGGGTTGTCCTTGCATCATAAACTTACCACAAAGTCCTTTTTTTTCCCTATAGAAACATCACTGTAAACACCTCATTTTGACACTCTGTCACGACCCAAACCCACCCCTATAGGTTTAGCATCGTAACCGGCCAGTAATCTTAAGATTACCGAAGGCCTCTAAGACAAATTAGCAAAATAAAGGGCTAGTGGAAGCAAATATCAAGAATATAATCATCCAATGAGCTGTACTAACTTATATGAGACAGACATTTTAAACTTAAATATATAATAAACGCCATGGACACATCATTCTAACTCTAACCATATACAGATAAAACAAAAGGGACTTAACCCTATTTATAGAGTCACACAGAGACTCGTCCAATAAACAAAAGAAATAAAAGCTTAAAACTTGTTCATAACACAATGATTACAGAACTCATCCAGAAAAGACTTTGAGGAACCTCCACGTGAGGCATTTAGGTTGGTTGACAAAATAGAAGTCTAGAGAGGTTCCATGAGGCTCGGTCTTGCACTCATTCACCTACATATATATACAAACAGTGAACTAAAACTCAGTGAATAACATTACGATAAAGAGGTTAGTGAACGAATTTCGAACATTTCATAATCATAAAACAGATCATAACATAATCATTCTCATATCTGAACATAATAATGGTACATCTAATAGAACATAACATATCGGCTTCCGACTAAAGTAATCGGTCTCAAACACCAATTATCAAACATAACGCCACTTTATCAAGTGGCTAACGAGATCTTGTAATCACATATATATTATAGACCCGCATTTATATGTTGTCCCCCCATGACTTAGGACTTTCTTTGCATGCCGTAGTAGATTCAAACATAGAACATTTGTTCACGTAAACAAAATATCATTTCAGAAATAATAACTTATCAAATAACATTTTGATCACAATTCATATGAACATATCTTTATAATAACGTCACTCATAGTGGGCTTCCAGAACGGTTGATCAGTCTTCGAGTCTTGACCTACAATCACAAATGTACATAGCATAAACCATGTTTTATCATTACACATTCATATGGCCATCATGGCTTAGCTTTCCTTAGATTAGCCTCTTATTCTTTCATATCACATAGCTTGTACTCATTTAAACACACACTCTTAATACACTTGACTTATTACATTTCTTTTTAGGTGTATCTCTAATTCTTATCCTTATTATTGTGGCTTAACCATAGCTTAAGAATTCCTAGGATGGAATAAGGATGCAATTTAGTACTTTGAAATACTTAGCAAAATTTCTAAAAATACGACAGTTCGCTCGAGCGAAGCTTTGGTCACTCGAGCGGATCCCTTAGCCTGCAAAAGTTTTGAGAGCTCGCATTTTAGGCTCGAGCCAACTTCTCGGTTGCTCGAGCCAAGACTGAAAATAAAAGGTGGTTGTTCAAGCTAACCATCAAACTTTACAAAAGCACTGAGAGCTTGCAAAGTACGCTCAAGCAAAGGTTTGTTTGCTTGAGTGGTGTGACAGAATTGTGGAATTTTCAAATTTGCATTCAAAGCCCAAAACTCAATTTCAATGCATCAAAACTCATTCTTTTGGGCCAAAACTTGAGAAAACACTTAGAACATTGTATAACATCATGCATTGAAGTTCATTTTTCAAAATCAAAGCCCAAAAGTATGTCAATTCTTCAAAACCAAACTTTAAAACACATGCATAAAATGATCAAGAAATCCAAACTTCCAAAACATGGACAAATGAGATGTTTAAGTATGAAATCATGGTGAACTCTCAATTCTTAGCAAATATATACACTTGCATGTGTGAATTCTTAGAAAATAAACTCAAAACTTGCATGCATGTGAAAATCTTTTCCAAAATTCGTTGTTAAACTTCAAAAACATAGAAATGACTTTCAAAACTTCATGACTCATGCTTGCATATAACTTATAGCTTCTAATTCCATTTATAATGGCATGAATGATGTTTAAAAATAAGAGTTCATGACAAATTCATGCATGCATGTATGGAATTGACCTTAATTCTCATAATCTTAGCTTAATTAGCGAATTATTCATATACTCTTCTTGAATTCACAAACTTTGTGACTTAATATCATGAATTAGAGTTCAAACTCTTACCAAAAGTCTTCAATTACACATGTACTAGCAAATTCTTTGAGTTCTACTTCACAAATCTTTCATCTCCTTGAATTTCTTCAAGCTTTTCTTCAAATACACACTTTCTCTCTCTACAAATAAGCTCTCTCTCTCTCTCTCTCTCTCTAAAACTTGATTTTTAGATTTTTGCACTCAAAATGGTGAAGTTAAGCTCACAAATGAGCCTAAGTATGACAACCTCGATCCATAATTTGCCCATAATCCATGATTAAGAATGCTAATTAAGTTTGAAGAATGAGAATATGTGTTAATTTTGCATTTTCTATGGTATTTGTGTTCTATCTGTCTGTCGTAGGATTATCTGTTCTAAATTTCTGTTTCGATATGAAAATTGAAGGCCTTAACGACATCTGAACATGAAATTGACTACGTCAATGTGTTAATTTGAATTTTTGGAATTTTATGGCAAGTTTAATTGGAATTCGATTCGGAATTAAATAATTACATTAAATTGATTAAATTAAGCTAAGGCTAATCAAGATTAATTAGATACCACTAATTAAGCCTATAAAAAGGCTAATTGATCCAAAGACCTTCCTTATACACTCCGCAAGTCATCCTTGAGCCTTCAAAAATGTAAAGAGAGAGAGTGTGTGAGAGAATTCGAGATCAAAGAAGAGAAAATGAAGAATCAGTGGAATTGGAAGGCAATTTGGAGCTTTAAGTTAGAATCACACTTGAATTCAACCTTAGGTAAGAATTATACTCTTAAACTTTGTATTTAAGACATTAAGTATATGAATTCAAGAGAGTTGGGTGGTTAAATACAAGAATTAAGCTAAGATTGAAGGATTAAAACTTAATACATACATGCATGTATATTTCATGGCATTTGAGGTTATTTTCCCAAAGAGTTCTTGCATGTTCATACCATTTTATCCTAATTGTTCACGATTTAATGAGTTTGAGCTCAAAACAATAGATGCATATGCTATACATTAAGTTAAAGGGTTGGTTTTGAAGAATTCACTTACTTTTGGGCTTTGATTTTGTGATTTGAACTTTATTTCATGTTTTTCTACAAGTTCTTAAGTTTTGGTCCAAAAGAAAGAGTTTTGATGTGTTAAACTTGTGTTTTGAACTTGTAAGTGTAATTTGAAAATTCCAGAATTCGTAGGGTTCGCTCGAGCGATGGTTCCTTCGCTCGAATGTACTTTGAGAGCTCTCAGTATTTTTGTAGAGTTTGATGGTGGGCTCAAGCAACCAAAAAACCGCTCGAGTGACCACCCTTTGTTTTGAACCTTGGCTCGAGCGATCAAAAGTTGGCTCGAGCGTAAAATGAGAGCATCTAATACTTTTGCAGACTAAGGGGTCTGCTCGAGCGACCAAAACTTCGCTCAAGCAAACTGCCCTGTTTTCTAAAATTTTGCAAAGTGTTTTAAGTGCATAATTGCATCCTCATTCCATCTTAGGCATTCTTAAGCCATAATTTAGGCTACACTAATGAGGATAAGAGTTAGAAACACACCTAGAAAGAAATGAAATAAGACAAGTGTGTACAGAGCATGTGTTTCAATGTGTATCTTTTATGTGTTTGTGTAGGTCACACGTTACCGTCTGTCTGATTTGTCTGTTCTGCTTCAAGAGCTATCTGTGAATAACAACCTTGTAAAGATATGTTCAATTATAAGTATTTTCTAACGGATATGATAAGCTTTGTTTTCTGAAATGATATTTTTTGTATAAATGAATGATTGTCCAATTTTTGAAATGTATTGTGACATCCTTAGTATCATTTAAATCTGTTATCTGTTATCTGTGTAATGCCCTTTATTTTATTACTCGGATAACCTTACCGATATTCATTAATTAAGTCCATTTACAAATAACATTTTATCCTTGGATGAAATGATGAATAATTAAATATACATATTCCCTCTCGTTATACAACAATGACATTTACATACAAATAAAAGAAATGCCCTGAGGCTTACAATAAAAGAGAGGATACTACTCTTTACAAAAAAATAGCACTTAGCCAAACAACAAATGAAGTAGTACAATCCATCACTACATTACACTTATGAAATGGTAAAAATCATTGTTTTGTCTTCAAATCCGAAAAGTATTCCCTGTACACATGTACAAGTAGGAGGTGGGCAACCACTAGCTCACCAAACAATCCCATATTAAAACATTAGAAGATAATGTGAAATCATATCATGTCAAAACCATATGATTTTATTACATAATCTCTTAAATCTAATTTATTTAATTAACCACAATAAGTTAACTTAAATAAATAAATATGTTCGATAGCAACATGATATCCTTTTCAATTCATTCAATTATCTCATCATCAATTGAATCAAATAATTAAACAATGAATCAAATTCATTTTATACAGTTTTATGAGATGAATGCATATGTCATGTCATACTCAAAATATTTTTCTCGTCTTTTGAAAATTTTATGTACAATGCCAATTTGAAAACATATTAATCCAACAATTTCAATAAAATTCCAAGATGGTAAATACGACTCAGATAATCTCTAGGCTGGTGTCTGCAAGTAGACTATACAAGTACTGTCAATTTGTCATTTTTACTAGTATTAACTGGAAGGCTCGACACCTGTAATCTTTCATTTTTACCAGTATTAACTGGAAGGCTCGACATCTATCCGCGCGGTTTCTGGTCTTTCACTATGGACACTCAGGTCACCTTAACCAATATCAAACTACACCCCCTAACTGAACTTACCAACGTATTTACCCAAAACAATTCAAAATGATCTTGTTTCACCAAAAACAATTCATTTATCAAAACAATAGTTTTCAATTAAATTCGAAATCCATGATAACAATGAAATGGAATGGCAATACAATATGTAACAATGCATTAGAATAGTTCCAATTTCAATTCCACCACACAATGTTCCATTGTGATCGAATTCCATATCTCTATCAATGTAATACCATGATACAATCCCAAGAGATAATGTAATAATGTCAATATTCATGTATTTACCACATGTAAATCAACAAACTTCCAACTTAGTCATTTCAAGGCAAATCTGTAACCTATTAGCATACGCCAAATATTAAAACTATTTATTAATTTCCCAATTGTTTTGACTCACACAAAACCTTCAATTAATTTTTGTTTCACCGCAACCAAGATAACCAATATGATTTTCACCAAATCTCATACTTATTAAATATTACCATTTCCATCCTACTATATCAAAAATTATAGTATAATTTCAATAACACACTTTTAACCATAACAGATATAACTTTTTAACCAAAACTAATTTAATCAACTAAATTAGTAAGTTTATTATATTAAAAAATTTCAAATTTATAATACCAAACCTAACTTCATATGCTTCATCCCTCAAACATAACCATATTTCAACATAACTATTTTTTTGTACCAAGCTACTTAAAGAGATAATATTTTTCCCAAATTCTCTACCAATAACAATTTTCACAACTTTTCTAAAATTAATTAATCACATGATCTTTATATCAAAAAGTATGAAATATGCTCAAGAGTAACATTTTCAAAGTAGTGAGTTCAAAAATTCACATTTCACATTTTTTTTTTATTTTCACAAAAATAAACACAACTTTATCATCAACATATCACCTTTCATAAAATATCATGAATATAACACTTTTAGAGTTTTTAATCCTAAAACAACTCTATAATCCCAACTTAACAATTTACACAATATTCCTCAATATCAATTTATTTTTCTCAAAACTAAATTCCAAAATCAAAGATAAAAAATTAATTTGACTTTATATTTCTCAAAATAAATCATCTAATCATAATATGATGTAAATACAATCATACAACCTTTAAATTTTATTTTCGATTTTTTTTTACCAAATTAACAACACAAAATGATTTTTCCAAAATCAATCTCAAAATGCTAACATTCTTAACATTTCAACACAATTTTTCTTCCAAAAATTACCAAACAAAAATCTGAAAATTATATGTATATATATGCAATAACCTCTTAAAATGACATATTTTTTCAAAATAACCCTAACATAGCTTTAATGTAAAAATATAAAGAAAATCCCTACCTCAAATAATGATGAAGAGCAGATCTGGAAGGCACATCTTGCCCAATCATGAATCCGAGACTATCACTACGAAGATCACGACGAGCTCTCCGACTTTCATTTACAAAGTTTTTGCAAAATCTCACTCTAATGACTCCTATTTGAATCTCAAAGCTTGAGCAAAAATGGAGGAAAGAGAAAGGGAGAGAGAGACGTACAGAGAGTAAGAGAGAGGCAGAGGGTTTTGCCAAACAAATGAAATGAAATGGAAGAGAAGAAGAAATGATGGCAAGGAGACAAAAAGGGGGCCACCCACATGGGTTTGTTCCCCAAAGCTTGTTTTTTTCCCCAAAAATATAATTTTTGTAATAATAGCTCAAAATCTTATAATATAAATTATAAAATGATATAATTTTTCTCATCACAAAATATAATATTTTTGTATACCACAAAATATAATATTTTGATCATTACGAAATATACACATTTTCATTCTTTATAAAATATATAATTTTTCACCATATGATACACACCATAAAATCAACTATCAAATATTTATGGGCTCTTTTTTGATAAATCCTATTTGTAACTGTTTTATTCCATATAACCCAAACTATTTTTGAATATTCCATTAGGTCCATTAATTGTAAAAGGACGAAATAACCCTCCTCTGCCTCTCCCGCGTCTAATTGATTTTGAAAACCCATTCCCATTCCAACTATTCAATCCACAAAATTTCCAAAACAAAAACTAATCGTCGACTCCAGATTCACATCGCCTCACCATAACCCTAGATTTACATCACCTCACCATCGTCGTCGTCGTCCACCGTCCACCGTCAACCCTAGATTCCTCTTCATCTTATCGTTACAAAGGTTTACATCGGAAGAAGGGTGCTTCGTCGTTCCAAAATTCCTGTCGTTGGATTAAGTTTATTTCATCGACTAAGTGTGGTCCATACCCACCCACCATGAGGAACAAAAGTAAGCAATACCATTCCACCTTTTGTTTTTCAATCATAATGTGATCACCGATGTATACATTTACATTGCCCTATAACTATTGTTGTTTTCAGAATTGAATTTGTAAATATAGATGTTTTCGAAATTGAATTTGTAAACATAGATGATGTGAATATTCACATTATTGTTCATTACTGGATAAACTTACATTAGTAGACACTGATATTAACATTCACATCAGTGTATAATGATGTGAATGTTCACATTACTGTAACTGTTGATATTGTTGATTGTTGATGTCCATAGAATCCCCAATCTTCACTCAACAATGTGATGGAATATGATGTAAATATTCACATTGTGACATCAATGTCAGACTTGTTGGTGTTGTTGGGTGTTGTTTGGTGCTGTTGGTTCCACCCTTTGTTTTTTAGCCAATTATAACATAATGTGATCACCCATGCAAACATTTACATTGCCCTATAACTGTTGTTGTTTTTGGAATTGATTTTGCAAACATAGATGAAGTGAACATTCACATTACTGGATAAATTGACATTAGTAGACACTGATGTGAACATTCACATCAGTGTATAATGATGTAAATGTTCACATTATTGTCACTGTTGATATTGTTGATGTCCATAGAACCCCCAATCTTCACTCAACAATGTGATGGAATATGATGTAAATATTCACATTGTGACATCAATGTCAGACTTGTTAGTGTTGTTGCGTGTTGTTTGGTGTTGTTGGTTCCATCCTCTGTTTTTCAGCCAATTATATGTTCTTATTTGAACAAACATGTCTTCCTCGTAGATTTGATGGCAAACGAAAGAAAGGGGAATTGCGTGCCAAAGGCAAACCTGATCAAACAGCTGGTCTTGAAGAAGTGAACATGAAAAAGGTTAACTACCGGTCAAATATAACTGGATTGGTGAAACTGTTGAAGGATACAAAATTTACAAGTGGTCAATTGAAGTGCCTTAGAAAAACACCGTTTTGGCCCTTATTTGATTGCTTGATCAGTAATGAAGTCGACATCAACTATTGTGTGAAATACGATGATGTCATTGTACGTATAGTGCAGACATTCAAGCCATCTAGTGGGAGGTTTTACATCGGGGATAAGAGCATTCAGATTTTTAGAAGTGATGTATCATTTATTTTTGGGGTGGACTGCGGCACCAAGTTGATGGACCTCTCTTATGGTGCAAAACCAACGACCGGCATCATACACCGAATGTGCAAGGATGTTAGTCGGTTAAGTGCTGCGAAAATACGAGAAATTCTGAACGAAGCATTAAAGGGCACAAAGAAACAAGACAATGAAGAGGTCGCAAGATTAGTTTGCATGTATGCATGCATCAAGCTGTTCTTTTCTACTTCCGGAGAAACAATTGGATGGACTTTTTACTCATACATGGACCCATTAGACAACATGATCGAGTATGACTGGGCTGAGAGCATCTGGGCAACCCTGATGGGTTCAGTGGGCCAAAATTGGGAAAAACCAAGACGAGTCACCGGATGTGTCATGTTGTTAATGGTAAATCTCATAAAACTTATTCTATTTTTAATATGAACATTTACGGGGTCTGCCCACTCTGATATGAATGTTCACATTACTAGGCAATGGTGTGGAAGTTGACATCAGTGATGTAAACATTCACATTACTGTTCAGTAATGTACAAACACACATTAGTAGACATTGGTTTAAACATTCACATCAGTGTAGATTGATGTGATGTTAGCACCAAAACAAATATGGAACATTCACATTATTGATGTGAACATTCACATTACTAGGCCATGGTGTGAAAGTTGACATCATTAATGTGAACATTCACATTACTGTTCAGTAATGGATAAACACACATTATTAGCCACTGGTGTAAACATTCACATCAATGTTAATTAATGTGAACATTCACATTACTGGCCACTGGTGTAAACATTCACATCAGTGTTAATTGATGTGAACATTCACATTAAAGGCCACTGGTGTAAACATTCACATCAGTGTTATTTGATGTGAACATTCACATTACTAATGTTTATTATTTGTTTCAGTACTGGTTGTGTGAGCATACAACCATCTTACAACCCCGCAACCCTAATGCCATTCCGCGATGTGTGAAGTGGGACCTCACAGCCTTACATACCAACATAAAGTCCATATCTTGGGCTAAGCTTGGTTTAAATGAGGTAGAAGTACAACCAAAAATATTGTGCCCATTTACATAGACAAGGAACTATGTAACTAACATAATGGCTCCAACTGCAGGTATATGGCGGCGAGCTGATGGCATCCCCAACTGAAGCAAAGATGTACCATCATACAAAATTGAATGTGGAGCCCAAACTTGAGGTTTTGTCTTGTACACCAGCAAAGCAAGATGAAAGTAATGATGATGAAAGCAAAGACAGTCAATGCAGTGACAACAGCGATGGAATTTCTGGCAATGCAATGGACCTAAATGATGTTGGACATGACATCAACACCAGCTTTAATACCCCCAATGCTGAGAGAGGTATCATCATAGCACAACCAAGTGAGACGGACATTGTGGATGTACTTATAAAAGAAAACCAAAAAGCTTGGGGTTTCGTACGACAATGGGAAGCGAAATACAAACAGTTGGAAGAATCGTGAGAGTTGAGGGCAAGGGTGATTGCTGCCCTTGAAGCCAAACTATTTGACCAATCGGGCCCATCCAATATGGACATGGACATCAAAGAATTGCATGGAGTGGAAAGATACAGAAATTCAGCGGTTGACAAAGTTGGTCATCAACTTGGAATGTGAAAAAACAATTCTTCAAGACCTTTTTGATGATCAGTCTGTCCACATTATCACTCAAGTTGAAGCACAAAAGGCTCATGATAGCCTTAAGAAGCATCCCATTGTAGCATTGGAACACATTATCAGCCCACCATCGAAGGTAAAGCGCATCAAGTAGAAGGTAAGGAAAGAGCACCGGTTGGATGTGTTTGAATACCCCAACTTGCCTAGTCAAAAGAAAGGGAAAGAGAGAGCTGAAGAGCAATCCCATGCAGTCCAAATTGCACAAGATTTAGACAAGCATCCACAAAAAAAGCACCCAACAAAGTACAAGAAGTTAACCTTGAACAACAAACTGAAGGTTTGGGCCAACATGAGCAAACTCAATAAGTAGAAGGTCCAAAATTTGCACAAGAACGTCGGTGATGAGTAAGTGATCTTACATATCCCCAACTGAATTTTTTTTTATGCTGATGTTAAGCTTCACATACGTACTTAATAGATTAGATCATTTCATAAATGTGCAATGCTGACATTAACGTTTTCTGTAATCACAATGCACAGGTTGCTTGTGTGGCGAGGGGACTCAAAGACTAAAGACGTGTATTTTGATGACATCATACACATCATCAAGGAAGAATCAATAACCAACAACATATGGCAATCGTAAATGTGTACAAAACACACACACACACACACACACACACACACACACAATAAAGACACTGCAAATAATATACTGCCACCCCACTGTTTGTGCAAGTGATAGATGCATATGGTGAAATTCTACTTGAACTACAAGGGCTAGTCAACCCAAGCTTGGAGGATTCGACATTCATCTTTACAAGCACATGTTTGGTAACCATTACACTTTTGGTTTGTTTATGTTTCATGTTGATGAGAATGTTCACATGAACAGTATTTGATTTGCATGTTCAATAGATATCAATGTTCATCTCAGCATTATATGCTTATATTGTTAACTTAAATGATAGGCAGATGTAAATGTTAACAACAATATAAAATGACAGGTCTGAACATTCATATTGACAGATATGAACATTAACATCATTCGCAGTGAACATTATATGCTTATTATGTTGTTAACTTAAATGATACACAGATGTGAATGTTAACAATAACATAATATGACAGGTGTGAACATTCATATCTATAATACATTGCATGACTGTTTCACAAATTAACAGATGTGAACATTCACATCATTCACATTGAACATAGATATATAGATGTGAATGTTAACAACAACATAAAATGACATGTCTGAACATTCACATTAACAGATGTAAACATTAGCATCATTCGTAGTGAACATTATATGCTTATTATATTGTTAACTTAACTGACACACAAATGTGAATGTTAACAACAACATAATATGACAGTGTGAACATTCACATCTGTAATACATTGTATGACTGTTTCACAAATTAACAAATGTGAACATTCACATCATTCAACAGATGTGAACATTCACATCATTCACATCGAACATTGATATAAATACTTAGTACATCATTGTATGCCCTTTGTATGCAGAAAGTCATGCAACAGTAACACCCCCCTCCCCAACAAGAGAAATAAACTGATCGATGTACATATCAAGGAGTATCAAGGCCAGAGATACTTCATCTTCCCAATACACGACAACTTCCATTGGACGATTGTTGTGTACGACGTGAAAGACAATGTATGGAGGCATCACAACTCGCTACGCCCAATACCCAACATACATGACCCATATATTGACAAAGCACAAATAGTGGTAAGTGGCTGACACATATAATACTTGTCATGATGTGTAATATTTGAACTTGGACGTATGCACTATGTTGCTTGGTTCCTAATATGAAATTTCATTGTTGGCAGAGGGACTACATCGAGGCTTTGGTGCGCAACATTGGACCATCATCACCATTATGGACCAAATTATCAAGCCAAAATACTTCGCAACCAACCATATCAATAGACATCTGTCCTCAGCAAGCATCAGATTCGTAAGCCTAAAATCGATTTGTACACATGTTCCACAACCATTACACATAAATTTCAAAATCTAACAAGAAGTTTGCATTTTCAGGGTGGATTGCGGGCCTGCAGTTTGTTACATCATGAGGGCGCATTTATACCGTGAAGAAATTGTTGACAGCCTAGATCGCTTTGAATGGTGTCAAATAAGAGACTCATTAGCACACCTTTTTCTGAATCACAGAAAGATAGTGCAATGTCAAAACCTATAGGTGGGAGGTGTCCACCTATCACTGTTACCCAAATCTATTATCTACATTTAAGACAATTTAGTGTCAATAGAATTGACATATTGGAGCAGACTAGCTTAATTGTAAATCAAGTCTATATCACTGCTTGTACAGATATTTTCAGTCAATATATGTATATGCATTTTGAGGCCTATTTTGTGTTGGTCATGCACATTGAGATTGTATTTTTTTTTTTTTGATACATGACATGATGTGAATTTTCACATCACAGAATGATCATACACTTTTTTATGTTTTAAAGCCATACTACATAGATGTGAATATTACTTAAAGTGTTATTATAACACAATATGACAGTTGTGAATATGATATTTCTTAACACATAAGTCAATATTCACAGCTAATAATTTGATGATGTGAATATTCACATCGTAACTTTTGATTATTTGAATGACAGCAACGATGTGAATATTCACAGCACGCCCATGCATGCATCATAATATACACAAGAACATCTAATTTTTGCTAGCAACAAACACTGACAATTACATTTTCTAATACATATATGAATATTCACATCTTCTGAGTTGATGATGTAAATGGTTACATTGATGTAAACATTCATGTCATCTACTTTGATGCTGTCAACGGTAACAAAAATGTGAATATTCACACCACAAAAATGTTTAAAAGTTCAACCCATGTGCAATTATTTACATAATGTGATTATATTACACAAGTGTGAATGTTAACATTATGTATTCATCCAAAACACAACAACAATAATGTCAGTTTGGTACCTTAAAAAATTAAAAATAATACACAAATCAAATACTAATGCATTATTATGTTTGTCAACGCAACGTAATCTTATTGCAACATAATGTGTGCCAACATAACACAATCTTATTTCAACGATCAGTATAAGAATCCCATGTAAAACATAATGTTGAAATAAAAAATGTACACCCTATATCGGCTCCTTGCATGATTTCCGATTGTGGCTTCCCAACTTATCACATCTCCCGCACCTTATTTGTTTCAGTTTCTCACCCCTTGATGGGATTCTGTTCTTTTTCGGCCTTCTGGGTGGTCTTTTCACAGTTGGTGGGTATGTAGTGAAGTCCGTGGGATTGAAAGGCGGCTTTTCCACCGATGGTATAGGGAATATGGCACCCGAATAGGCTGCACGATATGTCTGTACATGAAAGTAATGTTCCACACAATCATTGAGATTGTAGCGGCTCTTCTGAATAGCAATAACAGCATGGTCACATGGGAATCCATTGATTTTCCATTTGAAGCAAGAACATGTACGCCTCGCAACATCAACTGTAACAGATGGTATCGAATGAACTTCAAACACATCCTCATTGGCTTTGCTAACTTGCCAAGACCTGCTGTCATTGAACGAATTCATAAACATTGTTTCGAATGTAGGACAAATAAGCTCATTCCATTTGTTTGCTTGGTCACACCGTGCAGACATTTGCCGCATCAACTGAGTACGAATTGTGTCCACCATTTGAGTGATAGGAAGATTACGTGTTTCTTTAATCCAGTTATTAAATGACTCCGCCGCATTGGATGCCATCTCCCCATAACGCATGCCCCTGCACAATATCACAAACATTGTACAATACGGAATTTAACAGGTCTGAACATTCACATTGATAGATGTGAACATTAACATCATTCGCAGTGAACATTATATGCTTATTATGTTGGCAACTTAAATGATAGACAGATGTGAATGTTAACAACAGCATAATATGACAGGTGTCAACATTCACATCTGTAATACATTGCATGACTGCTTGACAAATTAATAGATGTGAACATTCACATCATTCATCATTAGCAGATGTGAACATTCACATCATTCACATTGAACATGAAACACAATTACATCGCTACCATTCTAAACTTGACAAATGGAACACTTTAGGAAACTATTATTACCTGAAGTATGAATTCGCCCAATGCTCAGGTGCCAAGTCCTTGAAAAAATTATGTGCTCGTTGCTTACCCTCCTCTTTCAATTTTACAAGCTTTTTATGGAATCCTACCACAGTTGGCTCGTAAGCACAGTCACCCAAACTACTTACTAGGTGATCCCTAAATCCATTATCAATTCCTTTCATCCGGTCTCTTAAATTGCTCTTCAAGTGTTGTAAGCAATAACCGTGGTGAGCCAATGGGAACACCTTTGGCATAGCTTCTAACAGACCAAGATTACAATTCGAAATAGAAGTAATCTGGCACTTACCATCAACAACCTTCCCAAGTTCATGCAAGAACCACGACCAATTGGCTGTGGTCTCAGAATCAACAATCGCAAATGCAACAGGAAATAGACCTACAACACAACACCAATACACAACTATTCACAATATTCCAAAGTGAATAGAAAACAATATAAACGAAACAGGTCATGTGAATGTTTATATCTACATTGCCCTATTACTATTGTTATTTTTGGATTTGGGTTTGTAAACATCACTGATGTGAACATTCATATTAACGACCATTAATAATTCATTGTTGATTGTTGAGTCATTGATAATGTGAACATTCACAATACTGTTTATTAATGGGTAAACTGACATTAGTATACACTAATGTGAACATTCACATCAGTGTATAATAATGTGAATGTTCACATTACTGTCATTAGCAGACACATATGTGAACATTCACATCAGTGCATACTAATGTCAATGTTCACATTACTTATAATTTCTCAATCACTCATATTTTGTTGTTGTTCACATCAATGTGTATTGATGTAAACATTGACACCAGTGTAAATGTGGAACACACTGTGTAATCGTCTGTCATTTGTCCAGACTATACTGCTCAATGTAAATATTGACATGAATAGATAGCTAAAAAAAATACTAACCATTGTTTCCATCTTTTGCTGTTGCCGCAAGTAGCTAACCTTTGTACTTTCCTTTGAGGAATGTTCCATCCAGGAATAATAAAGGCCGATAAGAATTGAACCTAGAAATATACACAGCGAATGACACAAAGAAACGGCAAAACTGTTGACTACTCGCATCATAGTCAATATTGACATAACTCCCCGGATTGTACCGCATCACAGCATCCGAATACCACCGCAACTGGTCAAACGATAATGAGTGATCTTCATGAATACCAGCCTTTGCTTTCTCCACGCCCAATCATACGACATGGTAACTCACATCTAGCTCATAATCCCTCTTCAAAATAGTCACCACCTCACACGATCGAGTCAACGGCTTGTCCCCCACAATTTCAGATATGATACTCGACGCCAAATCCGAACTAACTCGCAGATTCTTCGATGTTCGGATATCCGTACCACAACTATGCACATCACTAAACCTCTTGATGTAGAAAAAACCATTTGCTCGTTGTGCTCTACAATGTATAGCCCACAAGCAGCCTCTCTCTTCACGCATCGCACACACAGCAGTAACTCTTGTTGTCTCGTTCTTGACATACGTAAACTGAAACCCACATTGGATAGTGTAGACACCCTATTTTTGACTGACCTGAAGACTCAGATGTCATTAATTGAGCGCTCGGTGATAGTTCATGTTGTGCTTGTTTCGAGTTTCCAGAGTTTTCGGCTGAGTGCCTTGCCTCCGGGCCTCTGAACTCTTTGTGCATTGGGTCGGTTTATGGCTCAAGCCTTGTTTCTCTTCCCTGGAGGGAGGGGGAGGTCTGTAGACCACCTTTTGGTGGTCGTAGACCACTTTTCTTGCTTGGAGACTAGTTTTCGATTTCTGGAGTCTTCGGCCGCGCGCTTTGTCTCGGGACCGCTTAACGTTCTCCGTTTGGCTTGGTTTTTGAACCATACCTTATTGACCTTGCCTAGAGGGACACTGTGGTCTGGGAGACCACTTTTCCCTCGTAGACCGCTGTCGGCGCTCGTAGACTAGTTTTCGGGGCTCCCGGTTACACGCCTTGACCCCCGGACCCTTGTTTTGCATCCTTTTTGGTTTGTTTTTGGCACAAACCTTGTTTTCCTTGCTTGGAGGATGGAATGAGGGTGGGAGACCAGTTCTTTCCCTTGGAGACCACTTTTCCTGCCTGCCAGCCAGTTTTCTACTTGGTCAACTGGTTTTCTTGGTCTTTGGACCACCAAAAGTGGTCGGCCACCACACTCTTAGCTTGCTTTCAGTGTTTAGATCACTCTCCCACCCTGCCGACCACTTGTCTCCCTTGCAGACCACTTGTGGTGGTCGGCTAACCACGACAAGTAGCTGGCCGACCACTAGTGGTCGGCAGCTTTCCTTCACCTTTTTGGAGATATTTTGGTGCCAGCTGTTATAGTTGGAAGGCACAGAAGTCATCCTCCATACGCGTGTATGGAGGGATGACTTAGAGCCTCAAGTGTGTTCAACAAGCTTCTTGCTTGGTTTTCTATAAGAGGGAGGCCCTCCCTCCCTTCTCTAGGTTTAGAAAAAGTTCGCTTGAGCTATAGATACACATCTATCTCTATATCTCTCTCTTTGTCTCATTTTTGTGCTTTAAAGTGCTTATTCTTCATACTATTGCACACAAACACACACTCAAACACCACTCTTTTGTTGCTGAGGTGCTTGAGGTTGGTTTTGGAGTTTTTGGATTGGTTTTGATCCAAAATAGCTGCTGGAGTTGTTGCTCTAAAGTGGTTCTACAAGGGTGAGCTTCTAAGCTCTTAATCCCTTGTTCTTGATTAAGCTTTTGGCCCTACTTGCATGTTGTTTCAGGCCTAACTTTCTACTGAAAAAAAGTTCTAATTTTTCATGCTTGTAATGTTTGTTTAAGGCTTCTTTGGTGTTTGGAGTAGTCTACTCCCTCTTGTGCCTTGTTTGGCTTTGTTTTACACCATCACTTTAGGCCCTTGAGATCACTTTCTCTTGGCCTTTTAACCACTGAAATCCAGTGGATTTTTAGTGGTAAAACTTGTGTTTTGAGGTCCCAAATAGGAGAGGGTCATCCCTTCTCCTTGTGTTTTTGGTTACTTGCTTCATTTGCCTTATGTTTGAGCATGTTTTTTTAGCTT
This sequence comes from Camellia granthamiana, assembly GCA_036172215.1. Lineage (NCBI taxonomy): Eukaryota > Viridiplantae > Streptophyta > Magnoliopsida > Ericales > Theaceae > Camellia > Camellia granthamiana. The sequence goes on along the minus strand of CM069908.1, from coordinate 92,141,008 downwards.
GTTTTGGCTTAGTCTCAACTTGTTTTTGGGGTTATTTTGACATGGCATACTACTGTTTTGACTTGGTTTTGTCACCCCTTGTATGCCTTTTACATTTGTAGTGTAAATTTTGCAAACTAGCTTTGTGTGCCTTATGAAGTAGCATGTCTTTCTAGCATGTTTTGGCTCCATCTCAGCTTGTTTTTGGTGTTGTTTTAGCATGCCATAACTCTGTTTTGGGTTGGTTTGATAGCCCCTTGCATGCTCCATGCACTTGTAGTGCAATTCCATTCATTAGCCTAACATGCATCATGCTTCTTGACTATCATTCTAGCATGATTTTGCTTAACCATGAGAATATTTTGGTCATGTTTTAGCATGCTCTAGGTCTGATTTGTGTTGTCTTGGTAATGCATACATTGCTTTGTATAGCCATGGTTGGATCTAGCTCATTAGCTTGGTGTATTGAGTCCACTAGCATGTATTGTTTAGACTATTTTCATGATTTGGCATCATTTCATATGAGATTTCAGTGCATGTTTCATTGCCATACACTCACACTTGTCACTCTTTCAATGCATTGGAGAGTTTGTGCTTTGCGCCTTAAACATGAGCCATTGTGTATGCCTTCATGCCTAAGCTTGCGAGCTATCATTTCAATGTGTTTTTGGGGTTATTTTGCCATGATATTACTCTGATTTTTGTTGGCGAAACCATCTTATGCTTGGTTTTAGTAAGTGAAGTGTAATCCTCCCTTTTGGTCTTGCGTACTCCATGCTTCATGCCTTCATGCTAGCTTGTTTTGGCTTTGTTCCATGCATGTTTTAGCATTATTTTGACATGCTCTAGGACTGTTTTAGGTTACCTTAGTCATATGCTTCATGTATTGCATAGCTATAGTGCAAGTGCCTATGCTAGTTTCAAGCTTTGAGCCTTCTAGCATGCCATGCTTATGTTGTTAGGATGATTTGACATCATTTATCATGATATTTCAGAGCATATAGAATTGCAATGTTCCCATCTCTTTCACCCTTTGAGTGCCTCTAAGGGTTGTGCATTGTTGCCTTGCTTGTGGCCTAGTGTGTATGCATGCATGCCTAAGCATTTGAGCCCCTATCTCAACATAATTTGGTCTTTGTTTAGACCTGTTTGAGCTCTGTCCATGGTTGGTTCTTGCTTTTGTGCCATGTATTGCGTGTCCCTTGTATAGTCCTATTTGCTAGCTTCAATGCTTAAGGACCCTAGCATGCTATGCTTGCATTGTTTGAGTGATTTGGCATCATTTTATACCTAATTTGAGAGCATGTAGTGTGGCTACACTTCCACATTTATCACTCCTTGAGCGCTTTTGAGGGTTGTGCTCTTAGGCATAGTTGATAGGCCAATGCATGTGCATGCATGTCTTCCCTTTTGTGCTTTAGTTTTGATGCACTGGCCACTGATTTGGGCACGATTGAGGTCTGTCCATTTTTAGTTTAAGTCCATTGAGCTTGTTGTTCAAATGTTGTTACATTGCATCATATTGTTGCATGCTTGTTACATTACCTCATGTTTGCACGCTTATGTTGCATTTGCATTGTGTATGCATGTCATTAGCATTGATAGGTTGCTCATGTTGCATTGCATTTATTTGGGTTAGGTGTTAATCCGAATACGGGAAACGAGGGATGTTTCATACTTGAAGTGATGAAACGTGCCTCAATTCTCGGTCGCCGACGCTCTTGATCATGCATGATAAAGTTTAAGGCACTTATGTGTTATGTGTGCATTCATTTCACATTGATTCGTGCAATCTTGGCTTCTCGGCCATCATGCATCGAGATGCGTGATTGGTGGCTCGAGGGTCGAGAACTACATTCCCTTGAGCTCATGAAATGATAGGGAGGGTGGTTGTGCACGTATATGTTGCAAATACATTGCCATGCCCCTTCTTGTCATCTGTTGCAGCAAACTGGAGGAGTGCAGCAAAAAGTGGTCGGCAGACCAGTAAAAGTGGCTGGCCGACCACTTTTTTTGGTCTGCAGCAAACATAGGTGGTCGGCAGGTGGTTGGCAACACCAATAACTGGTCGACAGCTCTCCTGAGGGTCCCCAAGGTGAGTTAGAGGCTATATGGAGCTGGGTGCAGTGTTCTGAGAACAATTGCAAATAGAGGCAAGTTGGGGCATCGCGACGGATTTCCGAACGAGGTGACCGAGCATGCTTACACTCCTCATCCTGAGGACCTCTTTTTACTGCTTTTCTTAGCTAGTTTATGTTTTGGTTCTGTACTTAAATAGTTAATGCATTTAGCTATTCGTTTGTGTTTAATTAGCTAATGTAGTTAGCTAATGAATTTGTTTTGTAATAATTAGTTAACTTGTTAGTTAATTAGCTTGTTTTGTAATAATTAGTTTAATTAGCTTAGATTAGCTAGTTAGCTTATTATTCGGACCCTTCATTGAGTGGGTCAACTGTTGTAATAAGCGTGCGTGTGTGTGATGCATGTCTTCCAACCCCCATTTCTTTCTCCCTTTTACTTAACCGCTTACGATGGTTAGTTTTAGGGCATATTTCAATTAGCATGCTTAAGTTTGCATGCGTACATCCATTCATCTGTATTACATGCATCGGGCTCGGCGCATCATACTAACTGCATTGTATTTCAATACATTTACTTGAATACGTGTTCAACAACATGTTATCAAGTTGCATTTCATATGCCATCTTAGAATAGCCGAGCCTATCTCAGTCACAATTTTGCATGTGTTGCATTAGGCATCTCAACATAGTTAGGATTCATACATGATTTCTAATTAGCTTCTTTTTTGGCTCGGAGTACACTATGAGTGTTTACGCTTTAGCATACCGCATGAGATGTGTATGTTGCCATGTTAGCATGCTTGCCATGAGGCTAACTGCTTAAATGATTAACTGCTTGAATGCCTGTGGGTGAAGGTTGGATTGCTTGAAATAGAACAATTCATCAAAATGTGTGTGTAGACACCCCATTTTTGACCGACCTTAAGACTCAGATGTCATCGATTGAGCACTTGGTGATAGTGCATGTTGCGCTCGTTTAGAGTTTCCGGAGTTTTGGCTGAGAGCCTTGCCTCTGAGCCTCTGAACTCTTTGTGCTTTGGCTCGGTTTACGGACCGAACCTTGTTTTTCTTCCTTGGAGGGAGGGAGTAGTCTTGTAGACTATCTCTTTGTGGTCGTAGACCACTTTTCGTGGTTGTAGACCACTTTTCCCGTTTGGAGATTAGTTTCCAGTTTTTAGAGCCTTTGGCCGCGCACCTTGTCTCGGGACCACTTAACGTTCTCCCTTTGGTGTGGTTTTTGAACCACACCTTGTTGCCTCTTCCTAGAGGGACACTGTGGTCCAGGAGACCACTTTTGGTGCTCGTCAGCTAGTTTTCGAGGCTTTCGGCTGCGTGCTTTGCCTCCCGATCTCTCGTCTTGCATCCGCTTTGGTTTGTTTTTTGGTACAAACCTTGTTTTCCTTGTTTGGAAGGTGGTACAAGGATGGGAGACCACTTTTTCTCCTTGGAGACCACTTTTTCTCCCGCCAGCCAATTTTCTGATTGGATAACTGGCTTTCTTGGTCTTTGGACGACCTTTTCTGGTCGGCCACCACACCACTTGCTTTCTTTCAGTGTGTTGACCTCTCCCACCTATGGCCAACCAGTTGTTGCTCTTAGAGACCACTTAAAGTGGTCGGCTGACCACTTTAAGTAGCAGGCCAACCACTTCAAGTGGTCGGCTGCTTTTTGGCACCTTTTTGGAGATATTTTCCTCCAACTGGCACAGCTGGAAGGCATTTGGGCTATCCTCCATACATATGGAGGGATTTGTTTAAAGGTTAGCTTCTCCAAGAAGCTTTGCCTTTGGTCTTCTAAGAGGGAGGCTCCTCCTCCCTCCTCTAGGTTCAGAAATTGCCATTAGAGAGATAGATATAACTTTGTCTCTATATTGCCTTGTTTCTCCATTTTTGTGCATCAAAAGTGTAGATTTGTCTTAGTTTAACACACAAACACACACTCAAACACCATCCTTTGGGTGCTGAGGTGCTAAGGGGTTGTTTTTGGTGTTCTTGGACTGGTTTAAGCTCAAAGAACTGCTGGAGTTGCAGTGGTAAAGAAGGTTTTCAAGGGTGAGTTTCTAAGCCTTAAAACCCCCTTTCTGTAATAACCCTCACCACTGTTTACCGATAAATTACTGATTACTGCCAAACTGAGACTGATTATGATTGGTAATTAAAGTGATTGAAATACTGAACTGACTGACTGAAATCCAGAACTTACTGATTGACTGTATCTGTTTAAATGCTTTGTCTATCTGTTTGACTGTCAAACTATCTGTTCATGTTTTATGCATTGAACTGCAAATCGAAGGCCTTATCGGCGGCCGAATCCGAAATTGATTGATGTTTTAGGACCATTATAATTGATGTGATTTTATGGTGTAAATATCTGAAAAGTGATTTAGTATGATTAAACTAGATTAAAACAAGCTAAACTACATGAGTTAGGTTTATTTACAACTTTGCCATTGTGAGTGGCCCACTATCTAAGCATATTTGAGCCTACACTTGATCTCATAACACATTCCATCAGCCATTCTCCTTGTTATTGCCGACCATAGAGAGAGAGAGAGAGACTAGAAGAGTTGATTTCATCTCACTTTTGCTTGATATTGCTTGGTGATCTTAAAGAATTGAAGGGCAATTGCCTAATTAAGCTTCTAGTCTTGTGATTGAAGACTTAGGTAAGGAGATTCAACCTCTTAATTGTGTCTTTAAGTTGATTCTTGTATGGTTCATGTCATATTGAGGAGCTAAGTCATGAATTAGCTCTAGCATGTTGAATTGAAGCTCATTCCATGCATGCATGCATGTTGGTATTATTGAGTTTTAAGTTGTTTTCATGGCAAAATGTTACATACATGCTCATAATTATGATTAAGTCCATGATTTCACCTTGTTTTGAAAAGAATTGGCTCATTAGAGCATGTATTGAAGCTTTGAATTGATTTAAAGTCATGTATGTACCATGTTCATCTTGTACATGAAATGTTGTTTGAAAATGTGTTCAATTGAACTACCTTTGGGCTTTGATTTCTCAAAGTGATCTTTGAAACGTGTTATATTATGAGTTTTGAAGTGTTTTCCAGAAAATTAGCCCAAAAGGATCGAATTTGAGACATTGAAACTTGATTTGAACATTGGAGTTCAAATCTGGATTTTCCAGATTTTGGGCTCCCGCTCGAGTGGAGAATTCGTGCTCCCAGCACTTTGCACTGTTTTGAAGTCTGCTCGAGCGGGACCTTGTGTATTACGCTCGAGCGGCTATCAAGCGCCCATCGAGCGTGATTTTTGAGCATCCAGCACTTTTGACTGTTTTACATTACGCTCGAGCGGATTAAATCACGCTCAAGCGGAGACCGTTGTTTGCCTGTCCGCTCGAGCAGGGTAACCTGCGCTTGAGCAGGACTCTGTCTTTCTGAAAATTTTGAAAATGTTTTCTGAGTGCATCCTTGCATCCTCATCCCATTCTAGGCATTCTTAGGCCTAGTTTAAGACATCTTAATAAGGATATAGATGTGATGTAGAACACACCGAAGCAAATTAAGGATTGAGTTATTATCTTTCCCAGCTGTGTAGCTTAGTGTGTGTGTTCAATCTGTTAACTGTGTAGGGTTGGCTTTCCGAGGAGACGCTCTAGCTTATCTGTAGCCCATAACTCTGTGAGTAACAATGTTGTAAGGATGTGTTCAATTATGATTATTTTATGAACGATCAACTGAACTGTTTCTGAAGGAAATACTATCTACTGAATGAACTGAATGTCTTATTTATGGACTGTATTCATGGCATCCTTAGCACGAGGCCTTTACCCGAGGGTAATAATACCGTGGTTCAAGTATGTTACAAGATATCTCTTGCCATCGACGGTCTTGTACGGATGGTACCACCGACGGTCTTGTACGGGTGGATTATGTTTTGCCATCGACGGTCTTGTACGGATGGTACCACCAACGGTCTTGTACGGGTGGGTTATGATCAAGCATGAACTGGGATGAAAGCCAATCTGTGAAACCTGGAACAAAGTGCTGCATGGAACTAAGTGTTACAGTGTGAGCCACCTCTAGAACCCGTGCGAGACACCTCTTGAGTCCATAAGATTTGTACTGTTTACTGTCACTGCTACTGTTACTGTTCCTGTTACTGTTACCGTTACTGCTACTGTACTATTACTGTTACTGCTACTGTTACTGCTATTGTTACTGTTACCATTACTACTACTGTACTGTTCTGCTAACGGATGTGCCACGTACGATCACTATGATTTCTAAATAACTGTTAAGGCATCAAATATGAGCCACAAACTGTATGACCGATATACTGAATCAATGAACTGTTTTTAATATTGAAAGGACATTCATTCTAAACCTCTTTACGCATTATGTTATTCACTGGGCTTAGCTCACTGCTCATATATATATGTAGGTGTTCAGGCACTGGACCGCTGCTAGGAGCGTCAGGCAAGCTTTTGTTTTGTTAGCCAATCACTGTGCCTCACTGTGAGGTTCCAAGCCCGTTCAAGCCTTGGCTTAGGGGTGTTTTAATATTCCCCGTCTGTCTCTGTAACTGTTTTGTTTACTGTATAGACTGTTACTGTACTGTTTAATAGGGATTAGATCCATGTTCTGAATGTACATGTATGTATAGACTGTCCTGTTATGATGTGCATACTGTTGGGTCACCGACTATATATAGGTATGAAAAGTCTTTTTTTACATACAGACTGTCACAGCTCATTGGACATCATTTATTTACTGTATTGGCTTCCGCCATGCCCCTGTACTCTGTTTTACTATTCTACTGTTAAGCAGGCCTTCGGTAATCACGGATTACTGGCTGGTTACGGTGCTAAACCCACAGGGGCGGGTTTGGGTCGTGACACTTTCTTACTTAAGCTTTTAGCCCTTCTTGCATACGTTTTTAAGCTTGGCTCTTAACTAGAAAAAGTTTTTTTTTTTGCATGCTTAAAATAGTTGTTTAAGGTCACTTTTTCGTTTGGGGTGATTTACTCCCTCTTAGGCCTTATTAGGCCTTGTTTTGAGCCATCCCTTTAGGCTCTTGTTGAACCCTTTGCATGACCTTTCTACCACTGAAATCCAGAGGATTTTCAATGGTAGAAAGGTTGTTTTGGTGTCCTAAATAGGAGAGGGTCATCCCCTTTCCTTGTGTGGTGTTTACTTGCTTCATATGCCTCATGTTTGAGCATCTTTGTTAAGCTTTTGTTGGCCATATCTTAGCTTATATTTGTGGTTATTTTGCTGAGGCATACCACTGTTTTTTCTTAGTTTGGTCACTCCATGCATGGTTAATACACTTGTAGTGTAAATCACACAAACTAGCTTTGTATGCTTCATGAAGTAGCATGTCATTCTAGCTTGTTTTCTTTCCATTTTAGCATGTTTTTGGTGATGTTTTGCCATGTCATGACTCTGTTTTGGTTTGGTTTGGTTGGCCCTTGCATGCTCCATGCACTTGTAGTGCAATTCCATGAAATAGCCTAACATGCATCATGCTTTAACATGTCATTTTAGCATATTTTTTGCTTAGCTCTGAGAAGACTTTGTTCATGTTTTAGCATGTTTAAGGTCTGATTTGTGTTGTTTTGGTCATGCATAACTTGCTTTATATAGCCTTGGTTCAATCTAGCTTGTTAGCCTTGTGTATTGAATCCTCTAGCACGAGGGACGTTTCATACTTAAAGTGATGAAACGTGCCTTAATTCCCGGTCGCCGACGCTCTTGATCATACATGATAGAGTTTTAGGCCTTATGTGTTTACTTGTGCATTCATTTCATATTGAATTGTGCAACTTCGCCTCTCGGCCATCATACATGGAAATGCGCGATTGGTGGCCCGAGGGTCAAGAACTATACTCCCTTGAGTTCATGACATGATAGGGAGGGTGGTTGTGTACATATCTTACAAATACATTGCCATGCCCTTTCTTGCTCTCTGTTGCAGAAAACTGGGATTCAGCAGCAACAACTGGTCGGCCAACTAGAAAAATTAGTTGGCCGACCACTTTTCTGGTTTTTCAACAACCAAAAGTGGTCGGTAGGTATCTGGAGGGACCAAAAGTGGTCAGCCACACTCCCACAGGGTTCCCAAGGTGGAGTTTCATCTTTCTGGAGCTTGGTGCAGAGTTCTGAGAACAAATGAAAACAGAGGCAAATCGGGGCATCGCATTGGATTTTCGAACGAGGCGACCGAGCATGCATCCAGTCTTCTCCCTCTGAGAGCTCCTGTTTTATTGCTTTCCTTAGCTACCTTGCTTAGATAGCTTGTTTTTGCTTTGGTTTGTACTTTAATTAGTTAATGCGTTTAGCTATTTCAAATTGTTTTGTAATAATTAGTTTAATTAGCTTAGATTAGCTAGTTGGCTCTTTATTCGGTCCCTCCATCGAGAGGGCGTATTGTTGTAATAAGCGTGCGTGTGTGTAATGCATGTCTTCCAAGTCCCATTTCTTTCTCCCTTTTACTTAACCGTTTATGATGGTTAGTTTTAGGGCATATTTTGTTTAGCATACCTTATGTTTGTATGCGTGCATCCATTCATCTGTATTGCATACACCGGGCTCGGCGCATCATACTAACTGCATTGTATTTCAATTTCAATTTGAATACATGTACCATGTTGCATTTCACATAACATTCTAGAATAGCCGAGCCTATTTTAGTTGCATTTTCGCATGTGTTGCATTAGTCATCTTAACATGAACTAAGATCATACATGATTTCTAACTAGTTCTTTGTTTTGGCTCGGAGTACACTGTGAGTGTTTACGTTTTAGCATACTGCATGTGTGTTAATGTTGCCATGTTAGCATGCTTGCCATAAGGCTAATTGCTTATTTGATATAACTGCCTGAATGCCTGTGGGTGAAGGTTGGATTACTTGAATTGGAACAATTCATTGAAATCCGCATTTTAGCCTATTTGCGTGAAGCAAACTTCAAACCATTTTCCAAACAAACGGATATGCGATGTTTTGTTCCAAATTAGGCGATCTAGTCTATACTTGTTTGCCGTGCGCATCACATAGTAAGACTAGCTAATTAATTGGAATAAGAGCACATGTATTTTCAAAAACAAGATATCATGCTTAGTACAGGCCGATCTTTGATCGGCCGAGCGGGGGTGCTCATTAAATGACCTTCCCCTCTCGTACCCAAGTTCCCGAGCCGAGGAAACTTTGGTGATGACGGACACGTGGCTTTCGGCAGGAGTCAGGGTTTCCTAAATTTCCCCAAAATAAAATATTTAGGTGGCGACTCTGTATCTGGCAAAGCAGTCCATGTTTGGCACTTCTTTATAAAAATCAGTTTTCCAAAACGATTTTCCGGATTTCGACTCTTTGGTGATTTATCGGTCTCATATCGCACATTGTGAGATTAGATTCAGAACCGTGACATTTGAGGCCAAACTATAGTAGCTCACAGAACAAAACGAGATTTGCACGCCCTCTCGACTAGGCGCGCTCGGATGTCGGAGAGTTCCAGGGAGCACGTCTACAGTGTGTTTTAAGCCCACTTGAGAGTGGCAAAATCATGTTTTCTAAACCCACTTGAGGGTGGCAAAATTCATGACTTAGCCTACTTGCGTGTAGCACCTCTAAACCGTTTTCAAACAAACGAACATGAAGTGTTTTGTTCCAACTTAGGCGATCTAGTCTATACTTGTATGCTGTGCGCATCACATAGTAATTCTAGGTTAATAATCGGAATAAGAACACATGTGTTTTCAAAAATAACATATCATGTTAGTAAAGGCCGATCTTTGATCGGGCGAGCGAGGGTGCTCATTGCATGACCTTCCCCTCTCGTACCCAAGTTCCCGAGCCGAGATAACTTTGGTGATGACGGACACGTGGCCTTCGGCACGAGTCAGGGTTTCCTAAATTTCCCAAAATAAAATATTTAGGTGGCGACTCTGAAATCTGGCAAAGCAGGCCATGTTTGGCACTTCTTGATTAAAATCAGTTTTCCAAAACGATTTGCCAGATTTAGACTCTTTGGTGATTTATTAGTCTTACATTGCACTTTGTGAGATTAGATTCAGAACCGTGACACGAGTCCGAACTGTAGTAGCTAAGAACAACGATTCGCGCCCTCGCGCGCGGAGCGGAGTTTTGGGCGGTCTACAGATGGCATACTTACATAAAACATCACGAAATTCTTGTACACCTCCAACAAACCGTTGTCCCACATGCGTAATACCATTTGCCCAAGGGACTGACAATAACACCTTCTCCTTATGGTGGCAAAATCTCCGTAGTGCATCAATTTCTTCCTCAACCCCCACACGCAGCGATCCCGAGCTACTTGACTGACCAATATCACTTTTCAACTCAACAACAACTTCTACATGTTGTACCCCCATTGATTTAGCAAGCAGTAACATGTTCTGAAATTCTTCATCATTGTTCAATTCACACCTATTAATCCCAGGTAACCGATAGAACAATGAAATAGAACCAGCAAACAACTCCCCCTATTTTTCACACAAACAGTCCACCAAACGCGAAAAACACAATGCACTGGCAACATTTATTATAGTTGTACTGCAACCATACGTACACACCAACATCATAAAGGTATCCATCTCCTGTAAAAACACAATAATACAACAATCAACAATAATCCAAACTGATATGAAAATTCACATTGTGCAAAAATTAGATGACTACGTGTACAGTTCAAGTGTTAAATCCATAATTCACATTAACAAGATGTGAATATTCACATTGATACATATACTCTGAATTATATCACCCACACAAAGCCTCATTAAACAAACATTAAAGTAAAGTGAGAACATCCACATTCTTCACATAATAGTGACACGATGTAAACATTTACATTGATACATATACTCTGAATTATATCACCCACACAGAGCCTCATTAAGCAAAGATCAAAGTAAAATGAGAACATCCACATTCTTCACATAATATTAACACAATGTAAAAATTCACATTGTTCCATATACTCTGAATTATAGAACATCCACATTCATCACTAGTCTGATGACCTCCCCTCCACAGGACCATCATGTAAACATTCACATTGATCCATATATTCTAAATTATATCACTCAAATAGAGCCTCATTAAGCAAACATCAAAGTAAAATGAGAACATCCATATTCTTCACATAATATTAATAAGATGTAAACATTCATATTGATACATATACTCTGACTTATATCGCCCACATAGAGCCTCATTATGGATACATCAAAGTAAAATGAGAATTACACATTCTTCACATAATCTGAATGACCTCCCCTCCATAGGACCACGTATGATGCATATAATTGAAAAAACAGAGCATCCGATCCATATCAATCAAAAAACAGAGCATCCGATCCATCATACAAATCAAAACATAAAGTGAACATGTATTCATAACCAAAATGATACTAACCTTAATCATGCAATCCTACAATCGTTCAGTAACTCAAAAACAACTGCTTTGAAGTAGTTATACTCCAGAAAATGTGACAACCGAACACCTTCAAATTCGTCGTCTTCACTTGAAAATCACCGAACCAGACTACAACAGCAACAATGAAACCCTAGCACATCAAAGCCTCAGAACGAGCATGCAAGATAGAAACGTATCCATCTGAATTAGAATGATGATGAAAAGCGTAAAGATAGAAACTGCCAAAACTAAATCAACGAAATCACAGGGAACGTGTTATGTATTAACACAATATATATATATAAGGGCATAATAGTCTTGGTAAAAATATAAAATTAGTAAAATGGACTTTATGGAATAAAAAGAAAAGTATATGGGACTAATCAAGTTATAATATTCCTTTGTGGACCTAATGGGTTATAACAACTCTAAGATGGATTTATCAATAAAAATCCCAATATTTATTATAATCCTATATAATAAATAATAACAACTCCTAAAGTGGTTACTACCAATCACCTTGTTAATGTATTATATGTTATTAGCTATTAGTGTTATTAGCTGTAAAGTGTCCAAGCTGTAATCATGATGTCTTTACTTTCGGTTCCTTTAGCAACACTGAACATACTCTTCTCTCTATAAAGAAGATGTAATATACTGAATATATCAATATACATTATTCTCTTTCTCTATACATTAATACATTAAACTAACATGGTATCAGAGCGAGGTTAAGAACCTACTAATTTCGCTTCACCGGTGGGCGAAAGCCTCGCCTTAGCCGCCCGCCGGACCTCTACACATACCTTCACTCCGCTACCACAAATTCCATAGCTGAACTCTTCTCTGCCTTACAATGGCTCAATCAACTTGCTGAGCTCTCTTGCACCACTTTGAGTTTCTACGACTGCCGCAGTAGCAGCAGCAGGGTCATGGTCTCTAGTGTCGCCGGATAGATCGCATCTGGCTTTGGATCTTCAAAGATCATGAGACATCCGACACCTTGATATTGCAATCTCACCTTGGCAGATGATAATATTCCTGCCATGTCATCGGTATGGTGAAATGGCCAAGCACAATGTTGCTCTCTCTCTCTCTCTCTTGCTCTCTGATCCTAAGAGGAGCACACGAGAATTCCTGTGTTGGCCCCACTCTCCATTTGGATTCGCCTTTGTTTTGGTATAAACCCAATCTTGTTTTCTTCTTTTATTTATTTCTTTATTTATTTATTTTTAATTCAGCTTTATTTTATTTTATAATCAACAAACCCATCATTCCACTACCCATCATTCCTCCTAGTTTGATTTCAAAAGCAATTATTATTATTATTATTATTATTATGGCTAACACCATGTGCTTTCTTTTAATCCACTTTTTAAACCATTATTCTTATTTTTTACCAACCCACATATTCAGAAACCCTCACTGATTTTTCAAAACTTTATTTTATTTTATTTTCTTTTATTCTTTTTTTTTTTTAAAGATATCCATCATTTTATTTTTCCAAAAAAAAAAAAAAAAAAAAAACTCACACAACCAACGCAATGGTGCTCTTCTGGTTTTAACCAAAGCAATAGGCCAGCTGTCCACCCACGTTGTTCCACTTTCTTTATTTTATTCTATCTTTCTTTTTCCATTACAAAAACATAAAAAATAAAAAAATAAAAAAACAAACAAACAAACAAAAACAAAAATATTGCACAACCAAACCTTGTTTTATTCATCTCAGGGATCAACCTCGATCACCGTTCTACATCCCAAAAAAAAAAAAAAACAAACAAACAAACCACCACCAACCATAAACACTGACCTCACTTTTTCGCCTCTTCCGCTGCTCTCTTCCTCTTGCCTCCGTCTTCGGCGTCCCTTATCGGCGTTGCCTCCGTGCTTCCAAGTCCACTGAGCACGTTGCCATCTCGCTGCTCCTCAAACGCAACATATTGCGGACCTCCAAATTAGAACATGACCGTGGCCTTCCATTTCAGGTCCTTGTTTTCTACCTTCAGTACGCAAATCTCTGCTCGCGTATCCCTATGCATGCACTGCAGCAAAGCGAGTTGGGCATTTACCTGGTGCACCTTACTGGTTCTATTCTGCAGCCGGTGTGACAACTTGGAGATCGCAGTCACTGTCTCCAAGCACGACTTCAACGTAAAATGGTTCGCCTCAATGTCCGATTGTGTTGCCATTTTTTGCTCCACTGACGGTATCGGAAAGTTCAACGATGCAAAAGCAGCTATACTCGGTCCAGGGGCGCTTGGTTGCGCTTCCAAGGCGACAGAACCAGTTATCTCTATTGTGGACTCATTCAAGTCTAGAAACAGGGTGAACGGACCACGGGACGAAGAGGCCATGTTCTGTTAGGGGTTGCTGAGTGTTTCAGATTCAGAGAAACAGAGTGTTTCCGGGTTTACAGCTCTTAGAGAATGAAGAGGTTTCAGACTGGTTTGGTTTGCACAGCCTTAGCCTCCGCCTCGATTTAACTAGAGAGCGCAGAGCCACAGACGACAAACAAAACAGGATCACATGCATCGCGCGCCGCTCGGCGTGACTTTTGATATATTGGGCGCTCCTTTTAAGGGCGCAACTTTTGAGGGCACGGCTTTTGAGGGCACAATATATCTATATATGTATATCTTTTGAGTAGCCTATATACACGAACATACAGTGTCCTCTACAACGGTCTGACACGCCCACACAGTGTCTTCTACAACAGTCCTATATGACCATACAATGTCTTCACCAATCGTCCGACACGACCATACAGTGTCTCCTATCCTATTTTATTTTTTTAGTTGGTTGGTTTCTATCCTCCTTGAGTTTGAAGGAGGCTATTAATGTATTTTATGTTATTAGCTGTTAGTGTTATTAGCTGTAAAGTGTCCAAGCTGTAATCATGATGTCTTTACTTTTGGTTCCTTTAGCAACACTGAGCATACTATTCTCTATATAAAGAAGATGTAATATACTGAATATATCAATATACATTATTCTCTTTCTCTATACATTAATACATTAAATTAAAAAAGGACCAAACAATTAAACAAGAGTCATTAAACAAACTCAATTTAAATTAAATCTAAATCATGGGTCTCACCCATAAGTCAAACATGGTCCAATTATATACCAAAATAGTCCCAACAAATTTATTCAAATCATGATCTAAAGATTCAAAATTAAATTACATAATTCTGCTATAAATTAAACTAAACACCAATCAGTCCATAAATTTTCATAAAATAAATACTCATCATTTAATTTTGAAATTTTTATCCAATGTGCTAGACTCATATGGGAACAACATATAAAACTTTCATAATTTTCTAAGATCGGGAACTATTTTTAAAAAATACAAAACCGAACTGTTTTCACACAAAATTTACACAACAATTACATTTGAAAATTTGCTCAATTAAATTATGCACTGGCTATTTAAAAAAAAATAAATTTCTAGGTCATTACAAGTTGTTACCTGGTACTAGGGATCTCTATGGGTTCCAATTATGAAACTATTTGAGAAACCTATATTGTTATCCGTTACGATTATGCACAATTATTTGTCTAATATGAATATGGGTCTTATGACCAATCTGATATGTTAATGCTAATGGATGTACCACGTATGACTGTTTACAAATTTGAATAAGTATATGAACCTATTTCTGATCTGAATTCTGATTTCTGACTCTGTTATGGATATCACTCGTGAAACCTCTATTGTTATTCACCGGACTCCAACTCATTATTTGTATTATGTATGTAGGTGATCAAGCGCGTGACTAGGCTTGAGACTTCCAATCCGGATTCTGTTTGTGTCAGCCAACTTGTGCGCCTCTCGAGGAGGCTCCAGAAGTCTTTTGTGGTTAAGTTTTTATGGACACGTTTTATTCTCTTTTGTTTTAGTTGGACAACTTTTTGGTTACTTTGTATAGGGCTAAGTCCCATTTTGTTTATCTGTACACGTGGTGACGTCATAATATATGTAAACATAAGTTTAAATTTTATGTCCCATATAAGTCTGCACAGCTTTATGGACATTGTATTTTAATATTTGCTTCCGTTAGCCCCTTATTTTGTTAATCTGTTTCGAAGGCCTTCGGTGATCTTGGGATTATTGGCCGGTTACGATGCTAAACCTATAGGGGTAGATTTTGGTCGTGACACTAAGGCTCTATATATATGGTTATGAGTGGCTTATTATAATAATTAGAACATTAGACCAATTAATCACAACTTAATTAATAAAACAGAATCAATTTTTAATTAAACTTACCAAAGTGTTCTAAAAATTCTAAATAACATATTAATGTAACCAATTTGGATTTTAGATGCCAATAAGGCAAATTTTTAGATCAAAATAGAATTCTAGATAGATATTTCTACGAGTAACAGATAAAAAGTCAAATAGCTGTAGACACCCCATTTTTGACTGACCTTAAGGCTCAGACGTCATTGATTGAGCGCTCGGTGATTGCGCATGTTGTTCTCGTTCTGAGGTTACGGAGTCTAGGCTGAGAGCCTGGCCTCCGAACTTCGAGACTCTTTTATGCTTTGCCTCGGTTTGCGAACCAGGATCTGTTTTCTTTTCTCAAAGGGAGGGAGAGGTCTTGTAGACCATCTATTAGTGGCCGTAGGCTACTTTTTGTGGTCGTAGACCACTATTCCCGTTTGGAGACTAGTTTCCGATTTTCGGAGCCGTCGGCCGTGCGCCTCGGTTCGGGACCGCTTAACTTTCTCCGTTTGCTTCGGTTTTTGGCACACACCTTGTTTCCTCTCTCTAGAGGGATACTGTGGCCCAGGAGGCCACCTTCATGGTCGCACGCCACTTTCAATGCTTAATAGTTAATTTTTGGGGCACCCGGCTGCACGTTTTGGCCCCTGAACCCTCGTTTTGCATCCGTCTTGGTTCATTTTTGGCACGGACCCTATTTTCATTGTTTGGAAGGTGGTACAAGGGTGGGAGACCACCGTTTCTCCTTGGAGACCACTTTTCCCCCGCCGACCGATTTTCTTGTCAGGTAACTGGTCTCCTTCACTTTTGAGCCACATTTACTGGTCTCCCATACCACCACTAGCTTGCATTCAAGGTGGAGACCACCAAATGAGGCTGTCGACCAGCTTTCACCACTTGAACCTTTTGACCCTGGTCGGCTGACTAGGGCAAGTGGTCAGCCGGCCACCTGAACTGGTCGGCCAGCTCTCTGCAGTTTTGTCCCCTTGAATGCTTGCCAGCTGTGCCAGCTGGAGGGCACAGACTGGATCCTCTATACACGTGTATGGTGGATCTTCAATCTTGGTTCTAAGCTTCTAGGAGAAGATTTGGACCCTTTGCTCTATGAAGGAAGGGCCTCCCTTCCTTTGCAAGGGTTCAGAAGTTGTTGAGAGGCATACACCATATCTCTCTTTGTATCTCTCTACTTTGAGCCCTAAAGTGTGAAGTTCTTGACCCTTTTGCATACAACTCTATAGCCTAACCCTTCCACCATTGCTTGGAGGTTCTTGGAGGTTGTTTTCAGAGGCTAAGGGGTTGCATTTTTGGTTCAGAAGCTGCTGGAGTTCTTGGCTACAAAGGTAACACTCTTATTCCCTCTTTTGGTCCTTATTTTGCTTCATCTTTTAGCCTTACTTGCAAGCATTTTTGACCTTTTTCATAAATTGAAAAAAGTTTTATTTTGAGGTCCTTTACATGTTTGTTTAAGGTCATTTTTCTGTTGGGGGTCGTCTACCCCCTTGCATGCTTGTTTTCACCTTGTTTTGAGCCATGCATCTAGGCCTTTGTATTGAGCTTTGTTTGGCCTTCTAGCCACTGAAATCCAATGGATTTTCAGTGGCTAGCATACTGTTTTGAGAGCCAAAATCAGAGAGGGGTGACCCTCTCTCTCCTTGTCCTGTTTGTTGGCATTTTTTGGCCTTACAAAGGGGCCTATATTTGCACACATCTTGAGCATGTTTCAAGCCATTTTCAGTGAGTTTTAGGACCTGCATAGGCTCTGTCCAGAGCTGGTTTTTCCATATTAGATGTCCTTCTTGCATGTGTAGAACAACCCCTTGCATGGCCTATCAAAGTAGCACTTCATTCTTGCATGTTTTGGTCAAGTTTCAGTAAGTTTTTGGGCTTCATTTGGCATGCCATGATTCTGTTTTTGACTGATTTGGTGGCCTCTCATGTGCTTCATATGGTTGTAGTGTAAATCATGGTTCACTAGCTTATATTGCATGATGTTTTGGCTCCCTTTCCTAGCATATTTGGCCATGATCCAAACTAATTTTATCCATATTTTAGGCTGCCTCAGCTCTGTTTGAAGTGTTTTGGGTCATGCATGCATTGTTGTATATGGTCATAGTTCAATCAAGCTTACTAGCTTCGCATATCGGGTCCACTAGCATGCGTTGTTTGGGCCCTTTTCATGTTTTGGGGTCATTGAGCATGTCATTTCAGAGCTGATATGTATGCCATATTCCCATATTTTCCACTCTTTAAATGCGTTTGAGAGTTGTGCTTATATGCTTCATTTTTGGACCATTGAATGAGCTTCATTTCCATGCATTTTGAGCCATCATTTTAGGCCATTTTCCCACTGTCTTGGACCTACATAGGGACTTTTTGGGGGTGGTTTGGTCATTTGTGCATTGCTTTGCATGCCTATAGTGTAATCCACTTCACTAGTTTTGGTATTCGGGCCATCTAGCATGCATCGTGTGAAGTGTTTGCATGATTCGGGACCATCTTGCATGTCATTTCAGAGCTAGAGAATGTGTGATTGTATGCCATGTTTCATCCCTTGCCATGCCTTAGTAGAGTTACACTTTGTGCCTTAGGTTTGGTCCCATGCATTGTCCATGTTTGCATAAGTGTTGTTGCCTTAATTTCATCATGTATGGCCACTGATTTGGGCGTGGCTGAGGTCCACCTATCTTGGTTTAAGTCCATCTTGCATTGTGTATGCCATATATTCCATGTTATCGCATGTTTGATCATTGCATTGCGTATGCCTCGTTCATAACATTACGTATGTTAGTGCATTGTGTATGCGTGCCACATAATCCATATGCATTAAGTATGCCATTGATTAGTTCATAGCATTGTGTATGCCATTTGCATGCTTGCATGTCATTCCATGCATCTTCGCATCACTTAGTTGCATAGCAGTTAGGTTGCATACTTAAAGCCGCATTATACATGCCATTGTTTGTTGCATTGTGTTCGGAATAGGAGTTAGTCCGAATAAGAGAAACGTGGGACGTTTCGTACTCAAAGTGACGAAACGTGCCTCGATTCTCGGTCGTCAACACTCTTGACTACACATGATGGAGTTTAGGCATTTATCTGTTCATATGTGCATTCATTCTATATTAAGTTATGCAATTCGATTCCTCGGCCATCATGTATCGAGATGCGTGATTGGTGGCTCGAGGATCGAGACCTACACTCCCTAGAGCTTATGCAATGATGAGGAGAGTGGTCATGCACACATGTGTTGCAAATACCTTGTCATGCCTCTCTCTTTCCCTTTGTTGCAGAAAAACAGAATCCAGGAGTAAAAACTGGTCGGACCGACCAGCTTTTTTGGCAAGCCGACCACCCCTTTTGGTTTTTCTCACATAAACTGGTCGGTGGGTGGTCTCCAAGCCCAATAGCTGGTCGGTGGCCCTCCCACAGATTCCTAGGGTGAAGTTTCATCGCTCTGGAGCTTTATGCAAATTTTTGAAATCAATTGCAAACAAAGGCGAGTCGAGGCATCACAATGGATTTCCCGACAAGGCGACTCAAGCATGCATGCATTCTTTGTCATCCAAAACAGAGCTGGGGCAGTCCATTTGCATACTAGTTTATTTGCTTCCTTAGTTAATTTGTTAATTAGCTAGTGTTGTGCAATAATTAGCTGTAATTCGTTATTCATTCGGGTTGTGTATTATTCATTTGGACCCTCCGAGAGAGGGCAATGTTGTAATAAGTGTGCGTGTGTGTGATGCATGTCTTCCAACCCCACGTCTTTCTCCCTTTTATTTACCAGCTTATGATGGTTAGTTTTAGGGCATGTTTCAATTAGCATCTATATGTTCGCATGTTTGCATTCATTCATCTGTATTGCATGCACCGCGCTCGGCAAATCATGTTAACTGCATTGTATTTCAATTCCGAGTTGAATACGTGTATCGATTGTTGCATCTCATATGCCATCTTAGAATAGCCGAGCCTATTGTAGTTGCATTTTTGCATGTGTTGCCTTAGGCATTCTTAGAATAGTTAGGATTCATGCATGTTTTCTAATTAGCTTCTTTCTTTGGCTCGGAGTACTCGGTAAGTGTTTATGCTTTAGCATCCTTGCATGCGTGTGAGTGACTGCCATGATAGCATGCTTACCATGAGGCTGTGGGTGAAGGTTGGGTTGCTTGAGTTGGAATAATTCGTCGAAACCCGCATCTTAGCCTACTTGCGAGTAGCACCTTCAAACCATTTTCAAACAAACATGAAATGTTTTTGTTCCAATTCAGGCGACCCAATCTATACTTGTGTGTTGTGCGCATCACATAGTAATTCTAGGCTAATAAACAGGAATAAGAGCACATAATGTTTTCAAAACTCGATATCATGGTTAGTAGAGGCCGATCTTTGATCGGGCGAGCGGGGGGTGCTCACGAAGTGACCTTCCCCAATCGTACCCAAGTTCCCGAGCCGAGGCAACTTTGGTGATGACGGACACGTGGCCTTAGGCACGAGTCAGGGTTTCCTAAATTCCCCCGAAATAAAATATTTAGGTGGCGACTCTGTATCTGGCAAAGCAGTCCATGTTTGGCACTTCTTTCTAAAAATCAATTTTTCAAAATGATTTGCCAGATTTGGACTCTTTGGTGATTTATCGATCTTGCATTGCACTTTGCGGGATTAGATTCAGAACCGTGACATTTGAGTCTGAACTGTAGTAAGCCCAATGAACAAAATAGGATTCCCTCCCGGGACGTTCGGGGACGTCTACAGTTTCTGGCGACTCTGTTAGGGAGTTAGAGAACTTGACTCGAACTCATGATATCCTGTTTTGATTACACTTATGTGTCTCTTTGCATTGCATTTGCGTTGGTGCGCCTAGGACACCGTGTTTGCCATCTGCTATTCCTGAACGGTTTGCCGGAGGCTCGCTTTGAGAAGCGTGCCATAAGGCTGACCGGTTACGGGCTCTGCCATGATGGGAACACAAACCCCGATTTTACCGGAGCACCCTTTTTGACCATTCGACCTAGTGCATATTCGGAATCCATAGTGACCATTCCAAGCTAGGACAGGTTGCTTACCCGATTATAGGTTGTTTGAAACTGCTGCGTGCGTAGTGGAACCTTAGCTCCTGACAAAATAGGACAGGGAAACCCTACCCCAACATAGGGGTATTTTGGCTCTCACTTGTTTGCTATGTGCTTTTAGAGTGTGTCTTTACAGGAATGCATGTATCTGTTTACAAGCTTAGGTATCAGGCCTGCGGGCACCAGTTCAGTATTTTGGGAATCAGTTATCTGCGGGTATCAGATTCAGTTTTGGGGGTAGTAATTTGGGGACAGTGATCAGTGGTCAAATACAGTTATTCAGCTATGCTTATGTCAGTTCTAATGAAATTGGGCTGAGATGCTGCCTGTTTTCTCTTTCAGTTCAGAGACTCAGTTCAGAGCAACCAGTATTCTCCTTTTGCTGAGGCAAGACAGGAAAAGGCTCACCGGTTCGTCAGATCCGTTAGTCACCAGTTACGCCACCTCTGTCCAGTTCAGTAGATTTATGACGAACCAGAGTTCAGAAGAAATTGTGGTCATGGCGACGACACTAAACCAAGAAATCACCATCCAGGGTGAGACCGATGTTAACATACCACACCCGCCTAGGTCGCCTGCCGCACATCCGATCTGGGAACCCCAATTATTTCAAGCCCGTGAGCCCACAACGTTTGAGCTAATGGGAATGATTGGCGACCTTCAAAGATTTGTGGCTGATCTAGCCTATGGAATGTTGGCCCCGCCACCAACTACATCGTATGCTGGGAACTTCATGCTGCAGGAGCCCCTGCTACTGGGGCGAATTGTAATTGAGCTCAGACAACCTCAAGCTGTCTCAAGCTCTGGCAATGACATGTCGACGACAACTGGGCTCCGCTCCGATATAGCGACCCAAACCTTCAACCAAGCTGAGGCTAGTGGAAAGAACAAGGTGAAGGTGGACACTGATCCCTATGAACAACTCCAGCAGCTGTTGAGGCTCTGAAAGCCGGAGGGTTGAATAAGCAGCAAGTATTCGCAGTTGTGGCTAAGACTGTGGATGACACTTTTCCCACTCAAGCCGAGGGCAGTTCAAGTCAAGTGGCAAATCGAGAGAAGGGCCGTCATATCAGAACCGTTCCCTCCAACCCTAGTTCTGGACCCGGGAAAGATCAGCAGACCAAGCCTGCACCTGCCAACCCCTTTGCTAATGCACCCAGCAAAAACCCATAAACCTCGAAGTATCAACCCCGAGGTCGCAGGGTCTTCCATGCCCTCTACATGCCTTTGTCCAAGGCTCTTCAAATCCTTGCTGAAAAAGGCCATCTCAAACCTCTTGAGCCTCGACCTCTCCTTGTTCGTCTTCCACCCGGTGATGATACTACCTAGTACTGTGCGTACCATCAACAAACTGGTCATACCACCGACAATTGCTTCCGTCTTCGCCATGAAGTACAGGATTTGTTTGACAACGGGATTGTCCTCCCACCAAGCTCAGCAAAGTCTATCGTCACTGGATCAGTGAACCTGGAGGACAATGTGATGTGATCAGGGGATGAACCACCTGTGGGCGGCACTCAGTTTACTCCAGATGTGGCGTATGGCACGCACAATTTTAAGCATTTGTAAATGCTGGTTTTTATACTTTCTGACTCGTGCATTGAGTCAGTTTTGTTATGTCGTTTAGAGTCTGTCCCGTTGTATAGAGTCAGTCTTTTCATACTGGATCAGTCGAGTTAATCTTGTTGTATCGAGTCTGTCTTGTTGTGTCGGAGTCAGGTGATTCCGGGGGATGTTACCTTGGGCATCACTATTTTGTTTTGCGTTTGTCTTTTTGCTTTGTTTTTGAGTCTGTTTCTGCCGTGGAGCCAGTCACACCAACAGATTTGAATGAAACAGCAGTGATTTTCACTCTCATGTGTTTGCTTCTGCTTTGAACCTGTTGTGCCAACAAATCTAGAATGAAATGGCGGAGCATCTCACCTGCTCTTCTGCACCTTTAAATCATTGCATTGACCTAAGTTTTTCAAAACTTTTTGAACACTGTGGTGAAAACAAAGAGGGAGGAATTCCTCGGGTTTTACAAAATTTGATCAATTGAGAGAAAGAGAGGCGTGTTTTGCCCTTAATGAATGAGATCATGCTTGTTAGTGTGAGTACTAAGAAGGATCCTGGCTTGATCCAGATTGGTTCTATACTGTCTTCAGCGCGAGCAACTAGTCGCTTTCTTAAAAGATTTCAAAAAAAAAATGTTTTGCGCGGTCCTATGAAGACCTGCGTGGAATCACTCTTGAGATTGTGCAGCTCAGGATCGCTCTTAGCCCCGAGACTCGCCCCCTCACTTTCAAACCTTGAACTTGAATTCAGAATGTTCAACGGTCAACTACAATATGGGGCATGTGTGGCCAGATTCGAAGCAGCTCTCGAACTAGGGGCAGGGAAGTCAGATCAAGAAGATCAAATGTCATAAAAAGAAGCTTGCAAAGCTAGATCAGAAGCACCCCTCGAACTAGGGGCAAAAATGTTAAATGTACTCGAAGAGTCAAGAAAATTGGGATGTTTCTCAAGCTAACGAAGATCGGCAAGAATGCCAAATCCCAGAAGGGAGGAAAAGAAGAAAGTATTACTGAAGAACAACCGAGTTTCTATCCACAACACTGGGGGCAAATCAAACACAGCTGGATGGACTTCTACATCATCAGCGAGCAGCAGCCATTCTCCTGGATGCAGATGGCTTCGAGATCCTAAAACCATTTGACATGGACAAAGTTACACTTTTACCCTTGAGAGGCTCGCCGGGCCTAAAACCTGGAAGGGCGACCCAGGCAAAAGTTAGAGCAAGTGAAAAAGGAAAAGAAAAGAACCAAAAAAGAAAAAATGCAAAGAATGGAAAAAGAAGAAAAGAAAAAGAATGAAAAGAAAAGAAAAACAAAGCTCGCAAGGTTGAAAACCCAGAAGGGCGGCCTTGGCAAAAGTTAGAGCGCAGAAGGAGAGGTTAATACACGAGTGTACCTTAACCCCGAACTACGTAAGGCTTGATTCCCATCTTTGGGATACGTAGGCAACTTCATTCTGAAGTCCAGCCGTAAAACACTTCAAATTGAATTGTCCTGTCCATGTAATGGTTCTGATCATCTTTGCCTTCTCTATATCCGAGAGTTCGGTTGTGATTTTCACCATGACGATTGATTACAGTGTGCTGCGGTGTTATCCCAAACAAGGGGCAACTTTCCGTTGCCATACAGTGCGCTGTGGTGCCATTCAAACAAGGGGCAACTTTCCGTTGCCATGCGGTGCCATTTAGACGAGGCGCAATTTTCCTTCGGATTTGAGGTTGTGCATCTCAAGAGTAAGTTCTGTATTGGTCGAGCAGTGGCAATTTGCAAAAACAGTTTTTGGAAATTTTTACTGAGGTTGACTAATTTTCTCGAAAATTATTCCATTTTTTCAAAAGTGGACCATTTCTTAGACCCAAAAAAGGAAAAATTTCTGTGCTCATAACCTAACTTGCATGATTTTAAATCAAAAAATCGAACAAGCATGTTAATCTAACTCTCATGTCGGTCAAAATTGTTTTAGTAGAAAAAATGATGAACTAGGGGCACAGTCGAGTCAGGTGTTCTGTCTTTTTCCCGTTGTTAACATACTTGCCAGGAAGGGTACTCTATTCACCACAAAGGGCACAACTGAGGTTAATAACAAAAGGGCTGAAAGCTCTCTCACCCTCCGAGCAGCAAGTTATCAAGCCAAGTGCGAAGCACGAATCGGAATGGATCAAGATACTCCACTTCCTCATCTGGGGCATCGACTAAACATCACCGGAGGAAATAGCCGCGAGCTAATAATGTTGGGCGTAAGCCCACAACTTCTTATTTATCTATCAACCACTTAGGAGAGGGATAAAAAATGAGAGATTGAAGAATAAAGAGATGTGCGTGGAGAGAAAAGTGAGAAAAAAGGGCTTTTTCAGGAAAAAAAAAAAAAAAAAACAGAGCCTGAGGGCCGAGGGATGTGAGAATCACAAATGAGAAAGGGTGGGAAACAATACCCAGAGAAACAGGCTCCCTATTCACGTCTAAGTGTCGTGTCTTTTGTTTTGTCTCGATTCTTATTTTGAGTCGTTTCGAGTGTTTCTCGTTGTGTTTAGGTTGTTTACCTTTTGTTTTTCTTTATTAAGTCATGGTGTGCTGTGTTCAGTCGTAGGCTCAATACCCGGTCGAGAACTCATTTCTCCATTTCAAAATGATTTGTTTTGTGCTCAGAGTGCTGTGTCATTCTCCACATTTGCGCAAAACATGATTTGTTCTTTCATAAAATCGCAGGGTTTCAATCTAGGTCACGTCAGAACAGTAAAACCAGGACCTATCTGAAGCTACATGGGTTCTAGGCTGCGAAGCGAAAGAAAAAAGGGAAAATTTGGAACATCTGAGTTTTTCTTAACTTCTGCATATTCCGTTATTGCATCCCGTATGTTCAGATTAAACTATTTATTTAGAATAAGCAGTGTTCAGAATGAGCTGTGTGTTCAGAGTAAGCAGTGTGCTGTGTGAGCCGTCTGCAGAATGAACAGAGTACTGTGTTGCATGAGCTATGCGTTCAGAATGAAGTATATTAGCTGCGTGCAAATTGAAGTATATGGGCTGCGTGCAAAATCAAAATGTGAGCCGCGTGTTCAGAATCAAGATTGAGCTGCGTCTTCAGAAAATTTGAAAAATTTGAGCTGCGTGTTCAAAAGTTGAAAAAACTGAGCTGCGTGTTCAGAAATTTGGAAAACTTGAGTTGCGTGTTCAAAAGTTGAAAAAACTGAGCTGCGTGTTCAGAAATTTGGAAAACTTGAGTTGCGTGTTCAAAAGTTGAAAGACTGAGCTACATGTTTAGAAAATTTGAAAAATTTGAGCTGTATGTTCAAAAGTTGAAAAGACTGAGCTGCGTGTTTAGAAATTTGGAAAATCTGAGTTATGTGTTCAAAAGTTGAAAGACTGAGCTGCGTGTTCAGAAAATTTGAAAATTTTGAGCTGCGTGTTCAGAAAATTTGAAAAATTTGAGCTGCGTGTTCAAAAGTTGAAAAGACTGAGCTGCGTGTTTAGAAATTTGGAAAATTTGGGCTGCGTGTTCAACTTTCAAAAACTGTGGGCTGTGTGTTCACCATCAAGAGTTTGGGCTGCGTGTTCAACTTTCAAAAACTGTGGGTTGTGTGTTCACCATCAATAGTTTGGGCTGCGTGTTCAACTTTCAAAAACTGTGGGCTGTGTGTTCACCCTCAAGAGTTTGGGCTGCGTGTTTAAATTTCAAAAACTGTGGGCTGTGTGTTCACCCTCAAGAGTTTGGGCTGCGTGTTTAAATTTCAAAAACTGTGGGCTGTGTGTTCACCATCAAGAGTTTGGGCTGCGTGTTCAACTTTAAAAAAAAAAACTGTGGGCTGTGTGTTCACCCTCAAGAGTTTGGGCTGCGTGTTCAAATTTCAAAAACTGTGGGCTGTGTGTTCACCATCAAGAGTTTGGGCTGCGTGTTCAACTTTCAAAAAAAAAAAACTGTGGGCTGTGTGTTCACCATCAAGGGTTTGGGCTGTGTGTTCAACCTTCAAAAAAAAAACTGTGGGCTGTGTGTTCACCCTCAAGAGTTTGGGCTGCGTGTTCAAATTTCAAAAACTGTGGGCTGTGTGTTCACCATCAAGGGTTTGGGCTGTGTGTTCAACTTTAAAAAAAAAAAAAAAAACTGTGGCATGTGTGTTCACCATCAAGAGTTTGGGCTACGTGTTCAACTTTCAAAAAAAAAAAAAAAAACTGTGTGCTGTGTGTTCACCCTCAAGAGTTTGGGCTGCATGTTCAAATTTCAAAAACTGTGGGCTGTGTGTTTACCACCAAGAGTTTGGGCTACGTGTTCAACTTTCAAAAACTGTGGGCTGTGTGTTCACCTTCAAGAGTTTGGGCTGCGTGTTCAACTTTCAAAAACTGTGGGCTGTGTATTTACCATCAAAAGTTTGAGCTGTGTGTTCAGATTTCAGAAATGTGGGCTGCGTGTTCACGACGAAAGTTTGAGCTGCGTGTTCAGATTTCAAAAATGTGGGCTGCGTGTTCACAACCAAAAGCATGAGCTGCGTGTTCAGAAATTCAAGTACTTGAGCTGTGTGTTCAAAATGCAAACAGAATGTTATGTTATGGACTGTGTGTTCAGATTGAGTAGTATTATGAGCTGTGTGCCAACTAAACACATTGAGTAGTATAATGTGCTGTGTGCCCAAAAATGAGATGTGTTCAAAATAAGCCTTGTGCCACAAATGAGCTGTGTGCCCAAAAATGAGCTGTGTGCCCCCAAATTAGCTGTGTGCCCGAGATCTGCCGTGTGCCCCGAAAAATAAGCCGTGTGCCCAAGATGAGCTGTGTGCCCAAGATGAGCTGCACGCCCAAAATAAGCTGTGTGCCCAAGATGAGCTGCGTGCCCAAGATAAGCTGTGTGCCCAAGATGAGCTGCGTGCCCAAAATGAGCTGCGTGTCCAAATGAGCTGTGTGCCCCCAAGATGAGTTGTGTGCCCGAGATGAGCTGTGTGCCTAAATGAGCTGTGTGCCCAAAAGAGCTGTGTGCCCAGATAAATAGAGTGTTGTGTTTTGAGCTGCGTGCCAAATGAGCAGAATATTGTGTTGTGAGCCGCGTGCCAAACAAACAAAGTATTGTGTTGCGAGCCGTGTGCCAAATGAATGGAATGCTATGTCGTAAGCTGTGTGCCAAGTCTTGCATTGTAGATGCATTTTATCGCGCTATTTTGTGCATCGCACTGTTTTGTGCACCTTACTTGCATTGTGCATGTATTTTATCGCGCTTTCTTGCGCATCGCACTGTTTTGTGCAGCTTACACTCGTGCTCTTTCGCGCATCGCACTATCTTGTGCATTTCATTACATGCTCTCATCCTGCATAGAAAATGCTTGTAGCACTTGTTAGTGCATTGTTCGCGCTATCTTGCACCTTTCTTGCACTTGTTAGTGCATTGCTCGCGTCGTTCTGTGCACCTTACCTGCACTTGTTTGGGCATTGCATCGCACTGTTTTGTGCACATCTGCGTTGCGCTATCTTGTGCATTCACTTTCACTCGCATTATCTTATGCACATTGTTTTTTTTTTTTTTTTTTTTGTATCATTTGCATTGTCTTGTGCACTCCCTGGTCTAGGAGACCTTAAATCCTTTGGTCTGGGAGACCTTAAATCCTGCATCTTCATTCACACTGTCTTGTGCCCTCTCTGGTCTAGGAGACCTTAAATCCTCTAAAGGTACAATTCCTTTAGTGTTTGTCGTGCCCGAACGACTTCCGATGGTCTGGTATAGCCACCAACCTGTGTTTGCGGTGAGTTCCTAAGAGACCAACTGAGATGGTGGAAACTAGAGTTCGAATGGCTCATGCCTAGAACGCAAAGGTTCGGGATTTCCGAGACTAAAGTCTGGTTTAAATACCCAGAGGTATATCCTCGGCTTAAAATCTGTATGGCAGCCCCATAGATTAAGATAGCATGTGTATGCGTGTCATGACTCGAACCCGCCCCTATGGGTTAAGGACATAACCAACCAGTAATCCTGGGATTACCTACGGCCTCAAACCAAAACAGACATGACTCATCAGAGTAAATGGGCCAAACGGAAGCAAAAATTAGAAACTTTGTCCGTAGAGCCGTGCTTATATGCACTTTAAAACAAACCATGCATATATACGTTAATAACCCACATCAAAAGTACAGTACTATAAACTCCTTTATAGACAGGATCGTCCAAACTGAGTTAACCCATATCAAAACTATTAATAGAAATACATAAAGTTCCTGCCAACAAGACGAAAGGTAAATACACAACAAATGGCAAGGATAGGTCTCGTGCGTGAGACACAAGGCTGACTCTCCAAAACTCATGTTGTTCCTAGTAGACTTCACTGGGGCTGGGTTTGGACTTCTATTGGCTCACCTACAAACACATGAATGAGCGTGAGCGATAGCCCGGTGAATAATATCAAATATAGAAATTACATAACAATGTAGAACAACATATTCCAAACGGCCTTGGGCCCAATTCATATTTCTACTTAACCGATATAGAACTACACGAAATTCAAATCGAGTGACTGTAGTTCTAAATATTCTGGCCTTTGGCCCATTCAGATTTCCGTTCATGTCAAAATGGCCTTCGGCCCATTCATGTATGTCAAAACGGCCTTCGGCCCATTCGTTTCTGTCAAACGGCCTTCGGCCCATTTGTTTACGTCAAAACAGCCTTCGGTCCTTACATTCGTGTCAAAACGGCCTTCAGCCCATACATTAATGTCAAAACGACCTTAGGTCCATTCATATATGTCAAAACGACCTTCGGTCCATTCATTTCTATCAAAATGACCTTAGGTCCACTTATTTCTATCAAAACAACCTTAGGTCCATTTATTTCTATCAAAACGACCTTAGGTCCATTTATTTCTTATCAAAACGACCTTTGGTCCATTCTTTCATACATGTGTGACTTTTGTCCACAATCCCAATTAGCAACTCATAAAGCTTAAAAGGGAATAAACAATTGGACATTCACAAGCATTCAAATATCGATATTACTCACAGTGATCGGCTTATGGATTTGCCCTGGAGCTTGACCCTACACATTTCATGAACACAAAAGGGTCACTAACAGTTCAATCCGTTCTTTAATTCACATATTCCTCATTAGGCTTTATTCTTATCTCATTAACTCATTTACAATGCTTAACACATGCCTAAGAGTGCTTACAAGTGAAAAAGAACGGAAAACAGAACACAGAACGCATTTTCAGAATTTCAGAAAATAAGGTCTTCGCTCGAGCGTGGACTTCCCCGCTCGAGCGGGCCCTTAAGGCCTGCAAAAGTACTGGTTGCATGAAAAATACGCTCGAGCGTGGAATAGAGCGCTCGAGCGGAAGGCCTGCCTACAAAAGCTCCCCGCTCGAGCGTGAGATATCCCGCTCGAGCGGACATTCAACTCTACAAAAAGTGCTGGGAGCACGAAATTCACGCTCGAGCAGAGGTATTCCCGCTCGAGCGGACCTCAAATTTCTGGAAAACCCAGAATTGCATTCTTGAGCTTCATTTCGACTTTCAACCCACAATTCATGCATGTTATGGCTCAAAATTCACATTTACACATGCTAACATGCTACCAATACAAGATTACAACATTAGGAAGCTCAATTTCTTATATCATTTACATACATGTCTCAAATTAATCCAAATTCATCACCAACATATCAAATTCCAACATGCAAAGCTTACTCTTCCATGATCTACTCTTGCATGTAAGAAATACACATTATTCACAACTTATTTCGTGAAGAAATGGTCATACTCATGGATTTTATTCAAACTTCAACATAGATTACACAAATTAAGCTCAAATATGGAAATCTATAGCAATTCTTTACATGCATGCTTCTATTAACTTGAAATCCAACATATACAACTCAATTCCATTACATTCAAACTAATTCATGCTCTTGACCATCTATTAAACTTGAATTCACAAGATGATGACTATAAATGCATGAATCACTCACCAAGGAGCTTTATTCTTCCCAATTTAGCAATACTTGAGCTTAATCTCCAAAAGGTCCAAGTCTTGAACCACAAATGCACAATTCTCTCCTCTCTCTCTCTCTATCAGCCGGCTCTCTCCCCCTTTCACAAGGTTTGATCAGCCAAAATGAGGGCATAGGAGAGAATGGGAAATGTAGTGCTCAAATACAACAAACCCCACTAGCCACAATTAAAAATATTAAACAATTTGGGCACAATGCCATTAAATAAATCAATTTAATTTGACCCGAATCAATTTTCAATTAAATTTCACCGTAAGCTCTAAAAATTATGCTAATCACAATGGCGTAATCAATTTCGGGTTCTGTGGCCGATAGGGCCCTCAATTTAATTTCCAAAGCAGATTATTCAACAGATATTCCTATGGTGAACAGATAGAATTTCAAAATCACATATATTCGCATAATGGCACACAGAATCATATCAAAACACATAATCATATTCAAATTAAGGACCAATTAGCATATTACGGAACAGGGGTATCACAATGCGCCTTAATTCTGGATACTGAACCAACCTAGTCTGTCACCCTGTTGGAGAATAGGGAAAGCTGCGACCATAGTCAGGGAGAAAAGTAGTACCTGCGGTTTAATCCAGAAGAAGGGGAAGGTCCCCAGCAGCATGAGGTAGGTCATTGCCAATTGCCCCTGTATGGTACCTTCACTTCCTAACTACTACATCATCTAGTATGTCTATTGCATTGCATATATAATATATTGCATGAATTTACTGTATATCTATTGTATCACTTACGCCTTTCCATGTTAAGCTTAGTCTGGCATGTGCACATACTTTTTGCGTTAAAGCATGGTTATGTGATTATGTGTACGCACCTAGTGTTGACGGTGACGGCACCATTTCTGTGTTAGACGTGGTTTGTTTGTGTCCATGCCTTTTCTAGGCAAAATGTGGTTTGGCCGCGCGCTTTATTCAATTCATCCATTGCATCCATTTCATCGTATTTTAGTTTGTTACATTCAGCATTTAGGGTCACGATCTTTCCTCAGCAGATCATTCCCCACTTATATCATGCCACCCAATTACTTGTACTTTGTGGTCTCTCTACGAAACACATAGTTTTGCATGTGCTCGCACCCCTTTCACGTTGAAACACGGTTCTGTTATGTGTAAGCATCCATGTTGAGTTGTGGCCAGTACTAGGATG
Organism: Camellia granthamiana; assembly: GCA_036172215.1. NCBI lineage: Eukaryota > Viridiplantae > Streptophyta > Magnoliopsida > Ericales > Theaceae > Camellia > Camellia granthamiana. The sequence goes on along the minus strand of CM069908.1, from coordinate 92,109,548 downwards.
TAGGCACTTAGCTTGTGTTAGGCGTCATTCAGCTCGTGCCCACTGCCTTTCCTGTGTTAAGAGTAGATTGATTTTGCATCTCCATCCCTTCATGATATTTGCGTGGTTTTGTACTACTTGTAGTTTGATCATCTCACATACATTGCATATCATTTGCATTGTTTCGTTACATTGTATATTATTACATTGTTTTCTAGTATTGCATATCATTCACGCTATTTTGCGCATCGTGCTATCTTGCATATCGCACTGTCTTGTGCATTGCATATCATTCGCGCTATTTTGCGCATCGTGCTATCTTGCACATCGCAGTGTTTTGTGCACTACATCATTCGCGCTATCTTGCGCACCTCATTTGCACTTGTTAGTGCATTGCATTGTTTTGCATCCCTACCGCATTGTTATGCGTTACACTTAGGTTGCATTGTTTTGCATCCCTTCCGCATTGTTATGCGTCACTCTTAGGTTGCATTGTCTTGCATCCCTTCCGCATTGTTATGCGTTACACTTAGGTTGCATTGTTTGGCATCCCTTCCGCATTGTTATGCGTCACACTTAGGTTGCATTGTCATGCATCCCTCCGCTTGCGTTGTCACGCACTGTTTACTTGCATTGCTATGGATGTTTTTAACAATATTGTACCTGTTGAGTTTCTTTCTTTTGCAGGCATGATATTGTATGTACGGTTCATTTGAGGCTGGCGCGACCAGACGAACCGGACAAGTATTGTATTCTCCGCGTGAGACGTAACGAGAATTGAATAATTCTCTTACACCCTTTCTGCATTGAAATGTAGTTAGATTCGTATGATTGCTTAAAACTGTTGCATGATATGCCTCGTTACAGCTTTCTTTGCATGATCATAAGTTACGTTCGACTTTGTGCATGTCGTTTTGCATTTTGCCCCTGCCTGCGGGCACGCATGCGGGCCCATTTTTTGTTTATCTCGCCTGTTTGTCTAAGTCTTCGGCCTTGTCAAAAATTGGTCGTCTCTGGGCTTTGACATTCACTCCCGTCACTTATGACTTTCGAGTTCTGTCAAAGAGGGGCAACTGTAGACACCCCATTTTCGACCGACCTTAAGACTCAGACATCGGTGATTGAGCGCTCGGTGATTGCTCATGTTGTGCTCGTTTTGAGGTTACGGAGTCTCGGCTGAGAGCCTGGCCTCCGGACTTCGGGACTCTTTTATGCTTTGCCTTGGTTTGCGAACCAAGATCTATTTTCTCTTCCCGAAGGGATGGAGAGGTTTGTAGACCATCTCTCAGTGGCTGTAGGCTACTTTTCGTGGTCGTAGACCACTGTTCCCGTTTGGAGACTAGTTTCTGATTTTCGGAGCCGTCGGCCATGCGCCTCGGTTCTGGACCGCTTAACTTTCTCCGTTTGCTCCAATTTTTGGCACACACCTTGTTTCCTCTCTCTAGAGGGATACTGTGGCCCGGGAGACCACCTTCATGGTCGCACGCCAATTTCGATGCTTAACAGTCAGTTTTCGGGGCACCTTGCTGCGCGTTTTGGCCCCCGAACCCTCGTTTTGCATCCATCTTGGTTCATTTTTGGCATGGACCCTATTTTCATTGTTTGGAAGGTGGTACAAGGATGGGAGACCACCTTTTCTCCTTGGAGACCACTTTTCCCCCGCCGACCGGTTTTCTTGTCAGGTAACTGGTCTCCCTCACTTTTGAGCCACATTTACTAGTCTCCCATACCACCACTAGCTTGCATTCAAGGTGGAGACCACCAAATGAGGCTGCCGACCAGCTTTCACCACTTGAACCTTTTGACCCTGGTCGGCCGACCAGGGCAAGTGGTCGGCCGACCACCTGAACTGGTTGGCCAGCTCTCTGCAGTTTTGGCTCCCTGAATGCTTGCCAGCTATGCCAGTTGGAGGGCACAGACTCGATCCTCCATACACGTGTATGGAGGATCATCAATCTTAGTTCTAAGCTTCTAGGAGAAGCTTTGGACCCTTTGCTCTATAAAGGAAGGGCCTCCCTTCCTTTGCAAGGGTTCAGAAGTTGTTAAGAGGCATACACCATATCTCTCTTTGTATCTCTCTACTTTGAGCCCTAAAGTGTAAAGTTCTTGACCCTTTTGCATACAACTCTATAGCCTAACCCTTCCACCATTGCTTGGAGGTTCTTGGAGGTTGTTTTCAGAGGCTAAGGGGTTGCATTTTTGGTCCAGAAGTTGCTGGAGTTCTTGGCTACAAGGGTAACACTCTTATTCCCTCTTTTGGTCCTTATTTTGCTTCATCTTTTAGCCTTACTTGAAAGCATTTTTGAGCTTTTTCATAAACTGAAAAAAGTTTTATTTTGAGGTCCTTTACATGTTTATTTAAGGTCATTTTTCTATTGGGGGTCGTCTACCCCCTTGCATGCTTGTTTTCACCTTGTTTTGAGCCATGCATCTAGGCCTTTGTATTGAGCTTTGTTTGGCCTTCTAGCCACTGAAATCTAGTAGATTTTCAGTGGCTAGCATACTGTTTTGAGAGCCAAAATCAGAGAGGGGTGACCCTCTCTCTTCTTGTCTTGTTTGTTGGCATTTTTTGGCCTTACAAAGGGGTCTATATTTGCACACTTCTTAAGCATGTTTCAGGCCATTTTCAGTGAGTTTTAGGACCTTCATAGGCTCTGTCTAGAGCTGGTTTTGCCATATTAGATGTCTTTCTTGCATGTGTAGAACAACCCCTTGCATGGCCTATCAAAGTAGCACTTCATTCTTGCATGTTTTGGTCAAGTTTCAGTAAGTTTTTGGGCTTCATTTGGCATGCCATGATTCTGTTTTTGACTGATTTGGTGGCCTCTCATGTGCTTCATATGGTTGTAGTGTAAATCATGGTTCACTAGCTTATATTGCATGATGTTTTGGCCCCCTTTCCTAGCATATTTTGGCCATGATCCGAACTAATTTTATCCATATTTTAGGCTACCTCAGCTCTGTTTGAAGTGTTTTGGGCCATGCATGCATTGTTGTATATGGTCATAGTTCAATCAAGCTTACTAGCTTCGCATATCGGGTCCACTAGCATGAGTTGTTTGGGCCCTTTTCATGTTTTGGGGTCATTGAGCATGTCATTTTAGAGCTGATATGTATTCCATATTCCCATGTTTTTCACTCTTTAAATGCGTTTGAGAGTTGTGCTTATATGCTTCATTTTTGGACCATTGAATGAGCTTCATTTCCATGCATTTTGAGCCATCATTTTAGGCCATTTTCCCACTGTCTTGGACCTGCATAGGGACTTTTTGGGGGTGGTTTGGTCATTTGTGCATTGCTTTGCATGCCTATAGTGTAATCCACTTCACTAGTTTCGGTATTCGGGCCATCTAACATGCATTGTGTGAGGTGTTTGCATGATTCGGGACCATCTTGCATGTCATTTCAGAGCTAGAGAATGTGTGATTGTATACCATGTTTCATCCCTTGCCATGCCTTAGTAGAGTTGCACTTTGTGCCTTAGGTTTGGTCCCTTGCATTGTGCATGTTTGCATAAGTGTTGTTGCCTTAATTTCATCATGTATGGCCACTGATTTGGGCGTGGCTGAGGTCCACCTATCTTGGTTTAAGTCCATCTTGCATTGTGTATGCCATATAGTCCATGTTATCGCATGTTTGATCATTGCATTGCGTATGCCTCGTTCATAACATTGCGTATATTAGTGCATTGTGTATGTGTGCCACATAATCCATGTGCATTGAGTATGCCATTGATTAGTTCATAGCATTGTGTATGCTATTTGCATGCTTGCATGTCATTCCATGCATCTTCGCATCACTTAGTTGCATAGCAGTTAGGTTGCATACTTAAAGCCGTATTGTGCATGCCATTGTTTGTTACATTGTGTTCGGAATAGGAGTTAGTCCGAATACAAGAAACGAGGGACGTTTCGTACTCAAAGTGACGAAACATGCCTCGATTCTCGGTCGTTGACACTCTTGACTACACATGATGGAGTTTAGGCATTTATGTGTTCATATGTGCATTCATTCTATATTAAGTTGTGCAATTTGATTCCTCGGCCATCATGCATCGAGATGCGTGATTGGTGGCCTGAGGATCGAGACCTACACTCCCTAGAGCTTATGCAATGACGGGAAGAGTGGTCATGCACACATGTGTTGCAAATACCTTGTCGTGCCTCTCTCTTTCCCTTTGTTGCAAAAAAAACAGAATCCAGGAGCAGAAACTGGTCGGCCGACCAGCTTTTCTGGCAGGCCGACCACCCCTTTTGGTTTTTCTCACATAAACTGGTCGGTGGGTGGTCTCCAAGCCCAATAGCTGGTCGGTGGCCCTCCCACAGATTCCTAGGGTGAACTTTCAGCCCTCTGGAGCTTTATGCAAATTTTTGAAATCAGTTGCAAACAAAGGCGAGTCGAGGCATCGCAATGGATTTCCCGAGAAGGCGACTTGAGCATGCATGCATTCTTCATCATTCAAAACAAAGCTGGGGCAGTCCATTTGCATGCTAGTTTATTTGCTTCCTTAGTTAATTTGTTAATTAGCTTGTGTTATGTAATAATTAGCTGTAATTCATTATTCATTCGGGTTGTGTATTATTCATTCGGACCCTCCGAGAGAGGGCAATGTTGTAATAAGTGTGCGTATGTGTGATGCATGTCTTCCAACCCCACGTCTTTCTCCCTTTTATTTACCAGCTTATGATGGTTAGTTTTAGGGCATGTTTCAATTAGCATCTATATGTTCACATGTTTGCATTCATTCATCTGTATTGCATGCACCGCGCTCGGCACATCATGCTAACTGTATTGTATTTCAATTCTGAGTTGAATACGTGTATCGATTGTTGCATCTCATATGCCATCTTAGAATAGCCGAGCCTATTGTAGTTGCATTTTTGCATGTGTTGCCTTAGGCATTCTTAGAATAGTTAGGATTCATGCATGTTTTCTAATTAGCTTCTTTCTTTGGCTTGGAGTACTCGGTAAGTGTTTATGCTTTAGCATCTTTGCATGCGTGTGAGTGACTGCCATGATAGCATGCTTACCATGAGGCTATGTGCTTATGTGATATAACTGCTTGAATGCCTGTGGGTGAAGGTTGGGTTGCTTGAGTTGGAATAATTCGTTGAAACCCGCGTCTTAGCCTACTTGCGAGTAGCACCTTCAAACCATTTTCAAACAAACATGAAATGTTTTTGTTCCAATTCAGGCGACCCAGTCTATACTTGTGTGTTGTGTACATCACATAGTAATTCTAGGCTAATAAATAGGAATAAGAGCACATAATATTTTCAAAACTCGATATTATGGTTAGTAGAGGCCGATCTTGGATCGGGCAAGCGGGGGTGCTCACGAAGTGACCTTCTCCAATCGTACCCAAGTTCCCGAGCCGAGGCAACTTTGGTGATGACGGACACGTGGCCTTAGGCACGAGTCAGGGTTTCCTAAATTCCCCCGAAATAAAATATTTAGGTGGCGACTCTGTATCTAGCAAAGCAGTCCATGTTTGGCACTTCTTTCTAAAAATCAGTTTTTCAAAACGATTTGCCAGATTTGGACTCTTTGGTGATTTATCGATCTTGCATTGCACTTCGCGGGATTAGATTCAGAACCGTGACATTTGAGTCTGAACTGTAGTGAGCCCAATGAACAAAACGGGATTCCCTCCCGGAACGTTCGGGGACGTCTACAATAGCATGCAAAACACACAATGAACACATAATTTATTTTAATCTCTTAATTAACATTCTTAATTACTGATTAAGAGCAGATTACGGATTTGGGTTATTACACCAGCCTTAAGACTTGGCCGCTTTCTTTTGGTTACCCCAATGATGAAAATCAGAATGTGTTTCTCACAAAATCCTCAGTAAGAAAAATGGAATTTGAGCTTTACTCCCAACCCTAAGCCTGTTTTGGCCACGTGTTTAAGTCTCGTTTGACAGTTGGAGCAAAACTAGACTGAGTCGGAGCAAAACAGGCAAAATCTTCACTGGTCGATCGATCGCTTAGTCATTTGCCCAGTCGACCTCCATTTGCATTGCCTATATAAGGAGACCTTAAGTCTTGAAGAAAGGGAGATGAATTTGAGAGAAGAAGAGTAAAGAGAATGATGAGTTTGAGAGGAGAAGATTAGAGTTTGAGAAAGAAAAGGAAGTTTTGAAAAAAGAGAGAGTTGTCTTGCCAAAATGGAGAAGTTGTTTATAAGCCTCCATATATCTCATCTTCCATTACAAAAACCGCTCAAGAAACTCATTGAAACAAAGTCTTAAAGCTTTGATAAAAGAGAGAGTAGTCCTTGCCAAGTTTAAGAAGATTAAAGAGTGATCATTTCCAATAAACACACTTGTCCGAAGCCACCATTATAGCTAAAATTCTAAGCTTTCGAATTGAGGATTGATAACATAATTTACAACCTTGAGGGTGATCAAAAAAAAGTTTGAAAATCAAGAAGTTCATTCTTTCTTTGGAAGGTGAATTTTCAATTCCTTTTTTTTTTTTTCTTATATTTTCTATCTTATATTCATTTTCTTGCTTCAGTTTCATATTATTTATGTTGTAATCTAACTAGAAGTGGTTAGTTGAGCCACCTACATATTCCCCATTTGTTCTTTTCTCGATGTTGCAACAAAACAAGTTTTGCTAGGTCTAGTTGGCCGGCCGGCTAATTATTTGGCTAGCTGGCTAACTTCTTTTGGACAGAACAGAGCAATCTTTCGGTGTTGAGTATAACAGTTTTTGGTGATCCTCGAGACTTGCATCTTCTGTTTTATTTTCATTTGAGAATTTTGTGAGATTTTTATTTTATTGTAATATTTTCTTCCTCCCTCTTCCATTCAGTTTGTAATTATTTATTCAAAGCGTTGTAATAATTCTCCATCTCGCTTCTTTCTATCCCATTCTTTTACCTGCTTTCCTTATTTGTACATAAATATTATATTTTGTCTTTTCATCATATCCATACTTTGCATCCATGTTTCATGCATCTTGATTCGGCCAAACTTACATATATGGATTTAATCAATTCTTATGTGATTATGTACGCTACCTTATGTTCTTGAGATGATTCACATGTCATATATTAGAAACCGAATCATTAGTTGCATTTCATGATTGAATTGCATTAGGATTTTGTATGTAAGATCATGCATGTTTCACTAATTTTGTTTTGTAGCTGCTCGCGAAACGTCGGTAAATATGTAAGTTTTTATGCTTTAACATCTCGTTTGTGTGTGTTTTTCTTACTATGTTTAGCATCATACCACGTGGCTACTTGCTTACTTGATATAACTGTACAAATGCTGATGGATGGAGGTTGTGTCGCTTAATTTGGAATGATGTGATGTTGATTTTCATGTTTGTAAACTCAATTTCCTTGAGTTGTACATTTTCAAAACTCTTTCAAAATATATAAAATCAAATTGTTCCAAAATGAATGGCATAATCTATGCTTGTTTGCTTCACATAGTAAATTTTAGGATTTATTAAATAAATTAAAACATGAAAATATAAAATAAATAAAATTCATATCATGATTTAGTAGAGGTCAATCTTTGATCTAGTGAGCGGGGGTGTTCAATTAAAGACCTTTCCCTTTCATACCTAAGGTTTCAAACTGAGACATCTTTGGTTATGACAAATAGTGGCTTTAGCACGAGTCACGGGTTTTCTAATTTTTCTAAAATATTAGGGGGCGACTCTAAATCTGATGATGCAGTCCATTTCTAGCAATGGTTTTGTAATAAAATGGATTTTCTATAAAAGTTACCAGATCTAGACTCTCATCTATGTTTCACATTGCCCTCATGAGACTAGATCAAAGAAATAGAGAGTCCGAACCATTTAACGTGCTCGGGTACCCCTGGAGTGATGTTACAACCACCCAAGATGATTCTTACCCCCCTGTCTTATTGCACCCGAAACAACCTACCACATCCTCACAAATTGCGCCGTCTCCTCAACCATTTGGAACTCCATGGCTATTCCTTGCACCTTAACCAACTCTTTCAACTTGGATTTCCATGAATGGATCCATGTTAATTGCTTCTCAACTGAAACATATCTCTCCACAGTCAACTGGTCAATTCTTTTCCCTCTCATTTGTTGGTCTTTGTGGAAAGCCCACAACTCACTCTGTTTTTCTCCCAATAATCCTACCACTTTTAACCATTCCCTTGTCACTGCTTTTGCCTTGGAATGGCAGCACTACTCAAACTCCTCTGGAGTCTCCAGAACAAAAATCATTCAGCATGTTTCCTGGTAACCCCTCATTACCTCTAACTTCACACTCAATATCGAAGGAGCAACCAAGGGCAATCCTAGCCTTACTTCTACTGGCGGGTAAATCAGAGATGAAAGGAGCAATTGGATCACTGGTTTTTGCAGAAACATAGGCATGGCCATAAGCTTAGAAGTTGAACTTTGGGCTTTAAGAGATAGACTCAACTTAGCTCTTGATAAAGGTTGTTGTGGCATTGAAATTGAAGTTGATGCTCTACTAGTTATTTAGCTTATCATGGATACAAACAATTTCATGCATCATTTGAGCAATCTAATTTGTGACTGTAGGTTCCTGATGAGCCAGCCAGGGGTGCAAACAATTAAGCATGTGTACCGAGAGACGAACGGTTGTGCAGATGTACTAGCAAATCATGCATCTCACATAACTGATAATTTGCAAATTTTTGAGTCTACTCCAATTTGTATTGCAAATCAATTGTATGATGATGCACAGGGGATTATTTATCTCAAAACCTTGTACTATCAATTTAATTAATGAAGTTCTAGTTTACCAAAAAAAAAGAAAAAAAAAAAAGAAATGGATACTGGAAACTTAGAAGAGATGTGAATGTTAGTGTCACATACAATGCACTGTGAACGTTTACAATACTAAAGCTGTGAGTATTAGCAAATACTTAAAGTTATAAATTTCAGTAGTCAATGTGAATCTTCATAACAAAATATATTATAAAAAAAATGACTAATATGTATTCAGTATGTACATTTACACTTAACCAACATGCTAATGGTCCTATTGTGAATGTTCACATTAAAGATTGTAAAAATTTATTCGAATTGATATTTGTTTTAAACACTCACACAAAATGTATTGGATGAAGAAATCTCTGACCCACAATGGAAGTCCAGCCAGCTCGCCGTGGGTTTCATCGAAATCGTCCACAACACTGAAGCAATATATCTTCATTGATAATCATTGTGAGATTTTATCTTTGCCAAGCCAAAATATTTGAAAGTAATTCCTTAAAATTAGGATACAAAATATCCATAAGAGTAAAAATGTCCATAGAAAACTTAAAATATGAGAATTAGTATTTGGTATGTCAAAATTTTAAAATAATAAGACTTATTAGAATATACAAGTATGTTAAAGGAAATTTTTCACTAAATTCCCCTTAAAATAATCACATTATAATACTAGAAAATTACATTGGCCTTTCCTAAAATTTGACAAAAATATAAAAAAAATTCTATAACTTCGCTTTTATTAGAAAGTAAAGCAAACTTAACTAATCACTACAAAAAAAAAACACCTTTGGTGACTAAATTTTTAGTCGCCAAAGGTCCTATTTTAGTCGCCAAATGTTGAAATTTAGCTTTTCCCGACTAAAAAGTTTAGTCGCCCGTTTTGTCGCCTATACAAGGTCGCCAATTCCTTTGGCGACTAAAAATCTGTTAGTCGCCATTTCTGTGGTCTTCAGCGACTAAAGATTTCGTCGCCAATTGTCAATTTCATTTTTGGGAATTTCACCTTTGCCGACTAAACCTTTTGTCGCCAATAGTTAATTTTTTATATTATTAAAAACACCTTTGGCGACTAAAGGATTTAGTCGCTGAAAGCATTTTCACAAAAAAAAAATTTCTCCTTTGCTGCTGCCCAGTTTCGAACCCGTGACCACCAAGGTCCCAACTTTGTTGACCTTGAGCAACACTCTCTCCCCCACTATGCCACTACAACCTCACGCGAATATTAATGCAACATATATTATTTATATACTACTAATACCGGTATTAATACAAACTACATATATAAATAATTATTTTTATTTAATGTATTTTATGTAAAAAAATAAAGTATTTATTAAAAAAAATTATGAGAGGACTTTTGGCGACTAAATCTGAATTTTAGTCGCCAATTATGTGCCATTTGGCTACTAAAATCTGTTTTGTCGATAAAAACTTGAATTTTCGCCCAAAAAAACTACAATCGGCGACTAAACTCATTTTTTGTCGCCAAAAGCTCGAATTTTGCCGACTAAAATCAATTTTAGTCGCCACTTGTCCAGGTTTTAGCTACTAAAAATTTGTTTGTCGGTAAAACACCCATATTCGGCGACTAAAGTTTTTTTAGTCGCCAAAAACCGTGCCTTTTAGCTACTAAAATTTTTTCAGTCGCTAAAACTACTATATTCGGCGACTGAACCGACTTTTAGTCGCCAAAAGGCCTATATTCGGCGACTAAACTGCTTTAGTCGGCAAAAGTGCTTAGGTTTGGCGACAAAACTGATTTTAGTCGCCATTGCTACTACTTTCAGCGACGAAAATGCTTTTTTTAGTCGCCAATTGTGCGTTTTCTTGTAGTGAATGCAAGTAGTGTATAGATGCATGAATAATCAAAGTTAAAACCAACATTTCAGTGTAAAAAAACAATGTTATAGTAAATGGTAAAATGTTATGAGAATTTAAATTAGGTTAGAGAATAATATAATTATGTTAAATTTGTGGAAACTCATTTTATATATATTTATATATTTATAAATTTAAATAAAGTAGGCATAATTTATTCTTATAATAAATAATATAATATAAGGGATTTTTGACCAAAAATTCCTCATACAAACCCTATTTTGTTATAAGGATAACTGTATTTTTCTATATTCTAAACTCTTCCAAAATCATGTTTCTCTTTCATAAAGGACATACATTTTATTTTTAAAATTTTTTGGGAAAATTGCAGCAGTAGTCCCAGTACCTTGGTCCATGTGTCGTTTTAATCCATGTAATTTTAATTAGCTCGATTTTAACCTTGAATTTATGATTTTATTTCAATTTGGGCAAATTGATTACAACTCTTTGTGTTTTTTTAATGAAAAATATGCACATAAGTGAGATGTGTCATTTTTTTAGAGTAACGGCATTATCTGTTGGACTAAATTAACACTAGCGGCAGTGAGTTAACCTCAACTAATTAAGTGATTATATTCAATCAAAAAACACTAACGGCATTATCAATTAGACCAAATTAACACTAACCTCAGTGAGTTAATCTTAACCAATTTAGTGACTATGTTCAATCAAAAAACACTAACAGTATTATCAGTTGAAGCAAATTAACACAAAATTTAAAATAAATGGTCAAAATTCTGTTAATTTCAAAGTGTAGGGACCAAAATTACACAAGACCCAAAATGTAGAGACCACCGATGTAATTTGCCCAATTTTTTATGGACAATTTTTTCCTTCAATACATATAGCAGTGGTTTAACACAATTTCTTTTTCGAAATTATCTCACGATTTCTCTCTCTCTCTCTCTCTCTCTCTCTCTCTCTAACAAAAGAGATTATCGTCTGTGTTCTCACCATCTCTACCATTCCTTCGCGATTTCTTCTCTTCTTATCTCTCTATTCTCTTTCAAAATGGAGATCGTCGTCAACGTCCTTACCGGCTCTACCACCATTTATCATGGCCGGCTATACACCATTTTACCTTTGTCAGATCTATCACCAAAGCATCTTATCATCTGTTAAATACATTTTTTTGTCATTTATGACTAGGTTTAAACTTTCTCTTACTTATTATTATTATTATTATTATTATGCAGAAAAATCTTGGAGGTTAGAAGAAGTTGAGACAAGTTTGGAAGATTCAAAGAATGGAAGACACATGGCATTATAAGAAAAAGATCGAAGATTAAGACGTTAAGAGTAGTTACTTTGGTGGTAGTTAATGGAAGTTTTTCCCTTCATTTTTTCTATAAATTGCCATTCATCGCTCTATTGTAAGATCACCAACAAATCAATACATGACTTGATATCCATTTCTTTTCTATCATAGGAGTAGATCTAATCTACATAAGAGTAGTTCAAACTTAGATAGAAGTAATTTTAATATACTTTGCTTGTAATTTGATTGTTTATTCAAAGATTTTACTTCATCATATCTCTCTTTCTCTTTTTCTTGTTTGTTTTTCTATTATTTTTACTCTAAGGAAGTCCTTGAACTTTCAAGACATAGAACTTCAACACAATTGCTTGATCATTGTGTTGTTTGGTGGAATTTTGGTTAAGGCTTAAGCCTAACAGAAATTTACTCACAATTTTTGGTATGCCTAGTGGAACATCATCCTAACTAGGAGGGAAAAAAATAATACAAAATATATATCAAGGAATTATGCCATCAAATGGTATGTTTACATCTTGTGCACCCATAGATGCAAATCACCAATGGAGTGGCAATGTTCCAATGGATATGAATAATTATTGGAATGTCTCATCTTCTATGTGTAATGATTGTCAATATTCTGGCAATGATTTCACCGCCTATTGCCAACATAATGGCATGACAAATGATATGGAAAGAGTGATTCAGTATTACGAGAATGAAATTTATTGGTGCAAGAGTGAAATTTTGGCCTTATAAGAAGAAATTAATTCTCTTGATTAGCAAAAATTTCAAATAATTTTATCATCGGCATGTTATTTGATACAAAAAGATATAAATTCCTTTGATGGAAAAATTCATCAACTTAGTTGTCAAGTTTATCAAGTTAATGGAGAAATTCAATATTGGAGTAAAAAATTAGAGAATCTTAAAAAGCACAAATTCTATGAGTCACTAAGAGGTGTTTACAAGAAAAACTTTCTCTTCGCAAAAGTCATAGCTAAGGAAAAATTAAGTTTTGAAAATAGCATGTTTAGGGGGCCAAGTTTTAAAACCATTAGTTGAAAAAGAAGACCAACTTCTTTTGCCAAAGGTTGTAGAACATTTTGATGTTAAAAATCCAATTGGAGGGTATAAATCAAGTATGGCAAAGAATGATGAACAACCATCACAAAATGATGGTGAAAATCCAATTAGGGGATATCATTTTAAGCCAAACATGGTTGAAAATTACGAACAACTCATGTTTAATGAATTTAAAGTTTTTAACATTGTTAATTTTATCAAAAAAAATTAATTTTCTAAAGTGAATTGATATTATGATTTCTGTCATCTAACAACCAAAATGGCTTTGTGGTTCATATCAAAAATCAAAAATTAATTTTGATGAAGTGGTTCACAAAAAGAAATTCTGAATTTTTATTTCTAATTTTTATATAGAAATAATAGAGGAGTATTTCGATGTGGCCACAAAAAAAATATATATATATATAAATGGCCAATTGATTATGGGGAATTGACCTATAAATCCCATATGGATGAATTGTAAACCATTCAGTTCCAATTGTTTTATGATGATCTCAGAAGTCTCATTTATGGTTGTATTAAGTTTTTGCCCACAGCTAATAAATTTAATGTTAAGTTTGCTAGATTGCGTAAGTAGCGGGCTTGCCACATTTTGGAAAACCGTCCTATAGAATTTTTTGCGTTGGTACGTTGGGTTGGTCCATCCACATCACCACACCAAAGCCCAGTTTTCGCCCGTTGTTTTTGGTGTCTGAATTTTTGTCGGGTAAACCATCAGTCGCTGACATTGGGCGAAAACTATCCATCTTCCATTGCACAGGCAGTTATCAACCCCCCCGGTCCTCGTGGTTGGAGTAGTGAGGCCAACCTAGTGGCGACGACCAAGTATTTTAGGGAAATTGTTAGGTGAATCTATTGTTTTAGGGTTGAGGGTCTTTGTCAGTGTACCACATCAGGTTTGGGCTGATAAACGAGCAATCTTGTTAGCAGATTTGTAGGAGGTGATTTGCTAGTGTGATTCGCAATGTGAACGGCATCCGATATCCCGTTGATAAAGGAAACAATATCCACTTTCCACTAAATTAGCGACCGTTCAGGGAAAACCCAACGATGTAATAAGTAAGTGTTATATCAATTAGGGTGTGACGCTCTTCGCACCAATCGACCTGATGGACTGATAAATCGAAAGGGTGATCAAATTATTGTTATGTGAGTGTGAGACCCACCAGTTTGCCAATGACGATCTCGTGCAACAGTAAGTACTCGTATCTCTTCATCTTAATGTGTTAGATAGGGTGTTGTTCTGTGTGGGTTTATTGTTGTTGTTGTTGTTGTTTTTTTTTTTTTTTTTTTTTTTTTAAATTTATGATAGTGTGTTCATATTTTGCTATTGCGCTAGGTATACTAGTGGAGTTACGATGTTCTAGGTGTGTGTTAGGGGGGTTAGGGGTTGTGGTTGGTGAGGTCTGGTGGTAACTATTGTTGGGATTGTTGTTGGTTAGGGAAAATGTGGGGAGATAGTGTGGGGGTTTTTTTTTTTTTTACCCACGGGGTAGGTGTTGTTAATTCAAATGTGGGTGGGTTATGTGGTTAGTTTTTACTTTTGTGTGGCAAATGTGTAAATGGTTTTGTGTAGCCATTTGGGGTTTTTGTGGTGTGGATAATAGGGTAATGGTAATGTTGAATATGTGGGTAATGTGGTGTTGCTGGTTTGTTATATGTGGGTGTGTATGCATGTGCGGTGTTTCGAATTTGTAAGTAGGGTATCATGTCTGTGGTTATATATTGTTTTTGCATGGCAGAAGGTGTGTAGATGAGATGGGGGGCTGTGGAGTGGTGGTAATGGGGGGATATGGGTTAATGGTTTTGATGTGGTTGATGTGGTGTTGTTTTGTTATGTGTCGGTGGGCATTCGAATGCGGTTGTTGCATTTAGTTGGTAGGGTGTTGTGGGGGTGTTAGTGAGATGCGGGGGTGTAATTTATTGCGTTGGTGTGTGCATGTGTTGGTCACATAATGGTCTGATAGAGCTCTAAATGGGTGATAATATCTTGATGCGAAGGCTTAATACATTATTTTTGTTGATTTGGCAGTATGTAATTCATGGCTTCTGTACCTGGTTGTGTGTGATTGTAATGCAGATGGTGTTATAACGTCGAGCCCAAGGACATGATCTAGGAAGCAGACAAGGGTTGGGGGGTTTGTTGGGTTGCCATCTGCAAAACTTGGCACGAGGATGCAAGGGCGTATCTTGTTCAAGCAAGTGAAACCATTGCGAAGTGTTCCCCCACTAACCAAGGATATGAAGACAAGGTTGAATTACTAGTCAAACATTGCAGGAATTATGAAAATTGTTTCCACATCTGGGTTAACATCAGCTCATCGAGCCCACCTAATGAAAACGCCGTTTTGGTTGTTGTTTGAAGCAATTCTTGACAATGACCTAAACGAACATAAGTTCAGGAAGTGCGACGCGTTGGTCTAAAAGATTATCCAGACATACGACCCGAATAATGATGTGTTCAACATTGGAGGGGAACGTTGAAGTTGAGGGACAGTGATGTAAGACTCATTTTTGGGCTATAATGTGGAGGGCAACCATTGGTATTGTCGTCAGGGCCCCGAGCACCTTATGACTACGTGTAACGTAGGTTCGGTCATGTGTCCCATATTAGTTCTACACCAGTGAAGTTGCTGTTTGTGGTTGCAGTTAGCGCTACCGGTGAGCAAGACATCGAGGATGCTGCGAAGCTGTTAAGGTTGTGCGTTTGTGTAAAGTTGTTTTTCTCAACATTGGGAGAATATTTGAGTTGGAATTTCATTCAAGTAATAGACAAATTGGATACCATGAAGTTGTACAATTGGACTTTCACGATACGGAATGCTTTGGTTGGATCAATAAAGGAGTTTTATCATACCCCAGACAAAGTGACTGGTTGTGTGGCCGTGCTGCTAGTAAGTGTGTTGTTTACATTTATTGCATACACTTGGACCTGTTTTGTCATTGTAGGGTTGTTTTGTTTGTTCACTAACAGCACGTTGTTATAATGTATGCAATACTAGCTGTGTGAGCATACTATGGTTATTGAACCAGAGCGCCCCAGTGTTTTTCCCAGATTTATGAAATGGAATGTCAGTAGACTTTTGGCAAGAATGCGAACTGTTATATTGGTAGATGTGGATAAAATTGAGGTGAACTGGATTGGTTTTGCCTGTATTATGTGGTAATATCATGTTTAATTTTGGTCAATTAGTGTGGCTTGAATTTGTGGGTGGCCTTGTTTTTTTTGTTATTGATTTGGTTTATTGTGTTGTTGACGTATGTGTAGGTACATGGAGAGAGGTTGCGAGTGTCGTCATTTGAGCGGGCATAACTGCTTGGGGATTATAATGTCTTGGACTTAGAGTTGGATATGGATGATGTGGACCTTGATACATGCTGTGAAAGTAAGGAAGGTTGTAATGTGAACGATGGGTTTGTGGGTATGGGGAATGGTAACCATAGTGAGCATGGTCAGGGGGAGAATCACGAAAATGGGGCCAACGAACGATCCTCGGTTAATACTGGCAAAGCTAGATAGAACGGATGCAAATATGTGGCTAATGGGAATGATGAGGGAGCGCCACATACTAAGGACCCAATAGAACCCCCCCATCATTGAGAATGCGTACGAAGTAATCGCCGGGCTAGAGGCTGCGAGCAAAAGTAAAGACTTTGTGATCGTCAAATTAGAGGAACAAGTAGGGAAGTTGACAAAGGCACTTAAGGTGCAAGCCTCTAACCTGTTTGTTGGTTTCAACGGGTGCCTTAAAGTGAAAGAGGAAGAGATTGCACGTCTATCCAAGGTTATTGATGAGTTGAAGAGTACCATATCCGGCCTTGAGGATCGGCTTGCTGGACATAATGGTCACACAGTAATTGAGGGGCAGAAAGCGGTTGAGGACGACACTGGGTCAGGTTCGTTTTGTTTTGGTGATGCGGAAAATGTTTAAGAGTTGATTCATGATGTCACACAATGAGTGACAAACAATGTTGTAGAATGCAATGAATCTCCGGGTGTTGTGATGGCGAGTCATGAACAAAAAGTACGTGACGAAAAATTTGACGACATTGATGTGATCGATACGGATGTTGAAATGGTTGGTTTAATGTGCGTGGATAACAATCGGGATACACACCTGCAAAGTTCATTTTTTCGGAAAATAAAGAATAAGGTTCAGCGTGAACGGAAGTTACCAGATTATGAGTACCCCATGGCTCGTGGACAATTGAGGAAAGTGGGTGCATGTTCGAAGGAGCCCCTTGTCGAAGAGCGTGGCATCAGTTTCGGGTTGATTGAGTGCAAGGGTGTGGTATGTGAGGATGACGATTGTGGTAGTGTGAAAATACACACAGGGTTTGGTTTGAATAACTGACTGGCAATGTGAAAATTAATACCTGAAGAAATGAAACGTAAATTGAATGTCACGTACGAGGAGCATGGAGATAGGTAAGTTTTACCATAATTTATTTTGTTTTGTAATGTATTCATGATATATGTATTTGGTTAAAAAAATCTGATTGCGCCTGGTGCAGGGTCGTCATATGGACTGGTTTGGGGGAAGATGTTTTTGTGTACTTTTCAAACATTCAAAGTTTAGTACAACAAAGTGGGGTTAAAGGAAATGTATGTTCCGTTAATTTGTTGCGATACATGTAATGATATGTCATCTGTGTTGTGTACATATATTTGAGCTTTGTATGTGATGATGTTTGCGTGTTGTTTGGTTTGCAGGTTATCGACGCATGTGTAGAGCTTTTGTTAAGTGAACAAGATGTGTTGTCGGTCGGGTTAGAATCCCTTGAAAAATCGTACTTCTTCAGCAGCATTTGTTTGGTAAGTGTTTGACTGAGTTGGTGTGCGGACATATTGGTTGTTAATGCATCCATTTGGCTGGTTTATTGAACTATTTTTATTTGGCAGGACATGATGAAACACACAAGTAACACGTTGAGAGATAAGTACATCAAGACACATATGCGCGCAGTAGGTGAAGTGCGCTACATTTATTTCCTAATGTGGTATAAGTCATACTGGACACTTGTTGTGTATGATACAGAAAGTGAGATTTGGAAACATTATAATTCAATGAGGCCCTAGAGCAGCCACGAAGATGTGCATTTTAAGGAGGCAATGTTTATGGTAATTTTTTTGTTTTATTGTAAATGAATAAATTAATAGCAGCGTCTCTGTGAATATAGATTAAGGGACTTGCTTTGTGGTTTGTGTATGTGGCAGAAAGAGCGTGTGTTAAGTTATGTGATACGGACCATTGAGGCGGCGTCGCATGACGGCGTTGTTAGCACGCAAGACATAGTTGGTGTTATACAGTCAGTCATGGATTGCCCACAGCAACGCCTAAAAGGTAATTTCATTTCGTTTTTTTCCCTTTCATGAAACATATTGTGGGTTACTTACTAATTTTTGTGCTCGTATTTGTAAATTCTTTGTTGCCATATAATCATGTATCCCCTTGTGGTTATTACTTACAGTCCAGATTGCGCAGTCATTGTGTGTTAAATAATGCGACAATATGTCCACAACATTGACATCGAACGAACAATGAAAGACACAAACTGCATTGGTGCACGTATTGCAATGGTTAGAGCATTTGTGGATGACCTAGTGTGGGGCTTAAAGGTGATGCAATGGACATCCGTGGTTGATGGTAGATTAGTTTGTTTTCGTATATGGACGTGTTTTTTTTTTTTTTTTAGACTTTGGTTACATCAGACATTGGATGGATTGTAGGACGTTCATTATTTTGCCAAGTGCTGAAATTTTTTCCCTTTAATCTAAATATAGTAGTACTGTTATGGTGGAGTGGTTGTTTGAAAAACCTGCTTGCAAATTATTTTGTTGGTAAGTCTTGACGATGTTGTGCATATAAATGAGACCATGATTGTGTTGGTAGTGTAGTAGTTGTTTACAATTTTGTGTGCCAGCAGATGTTGCAAGTGAGGTGCTGTTTACAAATCGGTTGTTATTGTAATCGTGTTTTATTTGTTAGGTAATTGTAATACGCGGGGACGTCATTAAATGTAGACAAAATTGGCAGGTGTGCATGTGTCTGCGAGTGTGGGTTGCATGGACCAATGGGTACATTATCCACTCAAAAAACTTGTGCATATTTTGGCAGGCTGAAAGCACCCATTCTGTTAGTGGGATGGTTTTTCTATTTAATGTGTGAACCAAAGTTTTGCTGTGTTGGTTTTTGGTGATAGCAGTCTGAAGTGTGCAATGTTGCGTAACATTTTGCAAACTATGCACACTTAAAATTTAATGTGCGAATAATTTGAGCAATGTAGACAGTTAGTACGTATTGTGTAATGGGCATTTGGTGCATCCGGTTTAGGAGTTTCATGACGACTAACTGTTGTAATTGTTGAATGAAGCAATAAATTGTTATGCTAGTATACATCAGAATTTGGAACTATTCATGACAAAAAACATATGTACAAACTATGAATAACAACTACGGTCAATTCGGGATGGAAACTGACACAAGGCATCGTAATTAAAAGATGAAATGATCCAAGTAATATGATGTGTACCAAAAGAAACATAAATGTAGATGTTTTCAAGCTATAAATGTATTCCGTCATAAAAACTGAAACAGTCACAACACCCATATATTTATTAAAATATGAAACGATCTAAGTAATATAATCTGTAGCTAAAAAAAGAAAAAGAAATTAATATGAATGTGTTCAATTGTAACGGGGGTGATGTGAACATAAATGGCGTACCAGCTAATCCACAAAACAAAAGAGTATGGCACTAAATTGGTTCCATGCAATTCTTTTTATTATGATTTCCCATACGGCCACACCGTCCATATCGTATTTGCTGCATTTCCTCCCCTTTAGACAGCATCCTTTTCTTCTTCGGTCTACCATAGGGACGTTGTACGGGTGGAGGGAGTATGATATGATTGCCCGAACTGATTTGTGGTTTTTCAACTGTTGGGATTGGGTAGATTGCGGACGAGTATGCTAACCGATAATTGGTGACGTGGAAAAATGGATCAACCAGCTCATTTAAGTCCATGCCATTGTTACGGATGGCGACCATTGTGTGTTCACAAGGAAGGCCATTTATTTGCCATTGGAAACATGAACACATACGCCTTCCAATGTCTACCAACACGGATGGATGCGAGTGGACCTCATACACACCATGGTTTCTCTAGTTGACAGTCCATGATCTCCCCTTCTTATACACCTTATCCAATTTATATTCCATTTTGGGACAAATTACACTGGACCATGTACTAAACGCCCCCCCTGCGGTCCAACATCTGATTCATAATCTGTATCCTAATTGTGTCAACCAACCTGGTGATTGGTAGATGGCGAGCTTCCTTTATCCAATTGTTGAATGATTTCGCGGCATTGGAAGACATTTCGCCGTATCGTTTGCCCCTGAATAAGTGTGTGAAGATGTTAGAATCGGAACGTGGTTAGATGCACTGCAATATGATTAAGGAATGAAAGTATTACCTAAAATATGCATTCGCCCAGTGGCATGGGTCCAAATCCTTTAAGAAATTTACCGCAAAATGATGACCACATTATATAAAGTGTTCTAACTTGTGGTTAAAGTCGGCAACTGTTGGCGCATATACACATTCTCAGAATTTGGTTACCAGGCCAATACGATACGGATGATTGCCATACTTCATTCTGTCTTTCAAATTCTTTGTAAATACTGCATACAAAATGTATGGTGTGATATTGGGAAAACAGTCGGTATGGAATCCAAAAAGCCTGCATGGCGATCCGAAATAAATGTAATGGATTGGCCCCCATCAACTATGTTAGCAAGATTTTGTAAAAACCATTCCCAGTTTGTTGCATTCTCAACGTCAACAATTGCGAATGCCACCGGAAATAAACCTGCAAAAAGAACATCACCACATCATCAAAGCACTGTGTCCAACCCCTCCATCCAATATCCCGTATGTTTTCACCATATGTAACTCAAACACACATACACTACACACCTTGTAACAAAAAATAACTAGGATAAAAAAATTGAAAACGTTACAACATGTAATTTAAATGGTGAACTAACTTTACCTTTGTTCTCATCTTTAGCCATGGCCGCAAGAAAATTACCCTTGTATCTCCCTTTCAAGAAAGTACCATCCAAAAATAATAATAGGCGACAATGATTGAACCCATCAATGCAAGCTTGGAATGATACAAACAACCTATTGAACCGACGTGTGTAATTTTCATCGAACTCAAAATTAACATAACTTCCGAGATTGTATTCCATCACGGCGTTACTATACTACCGCAATTGGTCGAATGAGGCGGAATGATCCCCGAATAGTTCCTCCCTAGCCTTCTCAACCCCTAACCAAGCTACTGGTAACTAACTTGCAGTCCATAATCTTTTTGAAAATGATATTTGACATCCGTTGGGCGAGCCAACGGCTTGTCACGTATGCGTTCTGCCATGACATCGACAACCAATTTAGAACCCATCCTCAGGTTTTTTGCAGTCCGAACAACAACCCCACATGTGTGTTCGCTGTTCCATTTCTTCAAATAAAAAAACCCATTAACATTCATCACCCTAGCATGTACAAACCAAGGATATCCCCTTGACTCATTAAACATACATACCACCGTAATTCTTACCGAATCGTTCTTTGGAAACTTAAATTGGAACCCGCATTCAATAGCGTACTTGTTGAGAACCTTATGAAATTCACCTGCCCCGCCTTCGAAACATTGTCCCACATTACTAATGCCCAATGCCTATAATTCCGACTACAACACCTTTCAAGCGTGCGGTCAAAAATTGGGTAGCAAGTCTTCGTCTTCGTCAACTTCATTTGTAAAACCACTTACTCCCCCATAGCTGTGTTCACCATCTGAACTCTTAGCAACACCGCGACAACGTTTCTCCCCCGATGACTCCCCCCACAACTCCACCACAACATCAACGTGGTCCACCCAGAAAGACCTAGCAAGGCATAACATATTTTGGAAGTCCACCTCATTTTCCATTTTGAATTTATTATACCCAGTTCTCTTAAAGAACATAGAAATGAAATCTGGAGACAAATCCCAGAACCGATCGCACACGTGATCAGCCAGACGGCTCAACGTGAAGGACGCGTCAAGCATCACGACAACGTTATCACCTCCATATGCACACAGCAACATCAGTTTGTCCCCCATTCCTGCAATGGAAAAAAAACACACTGTTAAAATCATGAAGATGAACGACTGTGTGAAATAAAATACGAAACCAACACAACCACATATACAAACGTAGATGAACATGTTACCTGCACGCAAAAAATCAAAGCCTACGCCCACAGCATCCCATTCTGAAACGACACCCCACAATGCGTTCAAATACTCTCTAAAGATCACCGCCACACAATCAACCTCAACACCACGATCACGTAATCAAAGGGATTCACCTACATCCTTTCCAAACACGATACATACAACACAGTGGTACAAAGGTAACAAAGTCCACACCCCAAACAATGCACGGGATTTGCTGGTAAACATTACCATACAAATAGGACTAGTCAAAGTATTAAAAAAAAAAGAAAAAAAGAAAGGGATCTCTCAATTCAAAACTCTCCCAAATGGGATTTCCTGATAATTTCCCCATTGATTATAGTTTTCATAGTTTCTATTATATTTTTGTTCATACAACTCTTCAAGAATTTAAGTGCTCTGATTATTAAAAAATTGGGAGGCATTGTTTACACCATAAATAATTTTTTTGTCAATTATGACCAGGTTTAAACTTTATATTACTTATTATTATTATTATTATTATGCAAGAAAATCTTGGAGGTTAGGAGAAGTTAAGACAAGTGATGAAGATTAAAGGGATGAAAGGCACATGACATTGTAAAAAAGAAGATGGAAGATTTAGGAAGTTAAGAGTAGTTATTTAGGTGGTGGTTAGTTTTTGTGTAAATTGCCATTCATGGCTCTATTGTAAAATCACCAACAAATTAATACATGACTTGATATCCATTAGGAGTAGATCTAATCTGCATAAGAGTAGTTTAAACTTAGATAGGAGTAATTTTAATGTATTTTACTTGTAATTTGATTGTTTATTCAATCATTTTACTTCATCACCTTCCTCTTCTCTGTTTCTCTTTCTCTTTTTCTTGCTTGTTTTGCTATTATTTTTACTGCAAGAAAGTCCTTGAACTTTCAAGGTATAGAATCTCAACACAATTGCTTGATCATTGTGTTGTTTTGTGAAATTTTGATTAAGCATCTGTCGATATAAGCCGAACAATTGTTTTACTAAGATATGTTATCAGGGACTTTAGATCTATGATTAACTTTCTCAGATTTGTCCCAATCTGCTACAATGAACGTAATCGTTGATCACCGGCTCATTTCCAACGTCGATCTTCTTGAATATTGGGGTTGGAAATTTAGATCCGTAATAATCTCACCTTTTAAAGGTTCATTTTTTGATGAATTTGAATATTGAGGCTATGATCTCAGGCATATACGTTATTTCAGTATGTTTAGTAGTGAAAATAGTAAAATTTACTATCTACCATAATAAAATTTTACACTATATGAAAATATAATTTTATTGTTAACATTATTTGAACATTTTGTAGCCCTCAAAATTGCAATTATTTTTTTATTGTTATTTGAGTTTACTTTTCTTCAAGTTTAAATTTTTCTCAGTTTACTTGTAAAGTTTATTTTTATTCAAAATTAGACAAAAAAATATCATATTAATTGTCACATAACATGAAATATAATATTATATTTAACTTACACATCTAAGTCAAACTTAAACTCAAATATAATAATATATCTTTATATCCTGTGGTAGCCATCATTGTATTTTTTGTGTAATTTTGGACAGAAGTTAGCTTTAGAAAGAAAAATAAAAAAACTTAAAACATGAAGGATCAAAGAGAATATATATATATTTCAAGGACCAAAGTGAAAAAATGATAAAATATAAAAGGAACAAAGTGTAATTTATCCTACTTGGATTATTAGCTGAATTACAAATACTTCCCTAAGATTCTTGATAAATATATGTAAGTCAAAGGTTTTAGTTGTAAATTTTTCATAAGTTAAATTAATGAAACTAATTTTCACTAGATGAAATTATTCATAAAAATATTTGAATTCAACTCAATTCTATTTTCTTAATTACAAAAACTATATCCTATTATTATAATTTTTTTACTAGATTAACTAAAATATTTGACAAAAAATACATTATTTTCAATTAAAAATAAAAATATTTGATGTTCAGTTTTACACTTAATATCATACTGACCATTCATTTTATTTTTTTTTTAAATACAAATGTGATTTGATAAAATGATTACCTATATTTGATTAATTTAATTTTTTAAAAATATATTTACACCATATCTTAAAAAGTGATAGTTCAAATCCTCTAAGTGGAACCGAAGTGGACCACATCGGGGCACACAACTGTGATCCAATTCCAAACAATATCTAGTTTCTTTTGCTACCTATCTCCTTTGTTTTAGCTATTGGTTAGCTTGTTTGCTTATCAGGCATGTTCGTTACACTAGGCCTCTCGAATTGTGAGAGATTTCTTTTATTAGGTTAGGTGTATTATTTCTTTCAAGCCTATGACTCGGTTGTCATTTCTCTAAAACTGTGTTGGCAGCATTATTGTAATGTCTCATTTTTTGGAATAAAACTAACTGTTTGCCTTTAAAGAAATAAAAGTAATAAAAACAAAAGGCTTCTACATTCATGGATGTGTTTGCAACAGAAATTATCAAATTCGTGCCATTGAGATGCTTCAATTTGTGAAATGCTAATTGTTGCGAATGTGTTGAAGAATGGTTCCTCCGCATATTATAATTATGATAAGGATCACATCTGATTGATGTAGGTATTTATTTATAAATCATCACTAACAATTATTAGAGAATTTATAAATCAACATATGCTTCTATGAAAATGCAACATCAGAATACAAAAAGAAAGAAAATATTCAAATTGAAACACTATTAGGAATTCCCTTTCCAGTGAGTCCACCTTCACTTGTTGGAAACAACAGAGTATATGGAACC
This sequence comes from Camellia granthamiana, assembly GCA_036172215.1. Classification (NCBI taxonomy): domain Eukaryota; kingdom Viridiplantae; phylum Streptophyta; class Magnoliopsida; order Ericales; family Theaceae; genus Camellia; species Camellia granthamiana. The sequence continues at coordinate 92,084,534 of CM069908.1, read as the reverse complement.
TTAACAGGCCCAACCCTGTTCCTCAAATTCTCATCATTGTTCATTTCAATGATCATTTCTTCAATCTCTCCCAATTTCTTCCCAAATCTTCCAAATGCCTGCAACGGTTCTTCATCGGTTGTCCACTCAGCACTGTCTCTTTGCCCAAGATAGACCTCATCTGACGAATGCCTCGACAAAATCTCAATCAAGGAAACCCCAAGAAGTGTTTGCAATTGGGCTGTGATTGTTTTCAAGAAAGCCTTGTCAGGGCTCGACTCGAGCTCTTCGTACTCAGGAGTACCAGGTTCAGGCATGAACCGACGACTTAGAGTTGGGCGGTTTGGGAGGTACCCTGCATAAGGGTACTGCCCAAAATTGACAGCAGCGTGGAGGGCAGAAGCCACCCAAATAACAATCGTGCATGTGTCAATTAGCTCTCTTCGAGTCTGCATTTTAGGCCACCATGGCTCGTGTTTCTTGTCGCCGTGCCCTTCCTCTCTCAATTCCTTCCACCAAGATTGGAGTTCCAAGTCTTCCTTAACTATTTCGTCATTCTTGTAGTAAAAATTACAATAGTCCTGAACCCAAGTTTCAATTGCTGACCAAATTTTAAGTCCATCCACTGCATAAGGGTAGTCTTGAATCAATAATCGGATGCCATGTTGAGCGTTATCGTCCTTCACCGCCACTCCTCTAGATAAGAATAAAAAGGAGAAGCAAGTTCATATTGATTTTTTTGTGTATTCGCTACAAGTTTGTTTTAGTACCAAGTATGTTGAGAACTAAACAGAAAATTTTACTTTAGTAAGGAAATAATGTTTTTACCTCTTGATAAGATCGGCAGGAAGTGCTTGCTCGGGAAAAACCCAGTTCTTGTAGACTACAGACGACATTTCCATGGCATACTTTCCTGGAAAAACTGTTTTCTCAAGAATTCCATCGGCATTAATCAAGATTTGTCTAGCAAAAGCATTTATATTCATTGTATCACGGAAGTGAGGATGCAAAAGCTTGTGTATCGGGTGAAGCACACTCAGCTGTCTATTTGTTGCAATCACAAATGGCTCAATTGCCGCATGAGTATTCAACCTGCCATCCAAATTAGAGGTGCTCAATTCAATGATTTGAAGTTAGAGGCCAAATTGTATATGACAGACTATTTCGTGAAGCTTTTGCTTACAACTTATTAGACAACAATAGCTAAAATAAACTTTATAAAAATAAAAAAAAAAATTGATAATCTAGAAATTAGGATAGTGGTGCTTTTGGCTTATGCTTTTTGATTATCAACTTTCAACTTACAAGAAGCTACACAAAATAGAAACACCAACTTATCATAATAAGCTTTTGTTTGGAAAAATTTGTACCAATGGCTGATGAGCTGATGGTAGCCGGAATCATTGACTGCAACATATGCTTTAGCCAATTGCCAAACGGAGCCTTCAACACCGTGTTCAGATGGGGTGTACACTTTGCTTATGGCACCAAATTGATCTCCATTTGGGTGTGGCAAGCTTAATTCGATTGCCAGAGGCTTCAAAGTCCCGTCTTTTTGCAGGAAGAGGAGAGTTCTTGTGGCGTAAATCTTTGTGGATGTTGCATTAATCCGCCTTACGTATGGCATTAAAGCATCGTGGTGATCTAATATGAAGAGCCGGTTGTTTTCGATTGCCTATGTATAAAATGCTTGTTAAATTATTATGGTTTACTATACAATGATTAAATTAGTTGTCATTGAGATTGTGTACCATTTGAAATTTATGAATGTTACTTACCTCTTCTATTGTGAACCCATCTAGATTGTTCTTTATGTGATCTTTAGTTATTGAGCTGTTTTGATTGCCATAGAGTTTAGGATCTAGAGTGCTTCTTGGAGGGAACTCCTGCAAGTAAAGAAGATTTAGTGAATATTACAATTGAAGGTCAAAAATGTAATTTTCTATTTTCATTTTCCAGAAGAAAGAAAAATAAAAGATGTGTTTATGAACTGTTTTCGAAAATTGTTTCCAAGAAAGTTTTTTGAAGCAACCCATTTTTTAAGAAACATTGAAAATTAATTTTCAAAATCATTTTCACACAAATGAAAACAATATAAAATCGATAAGCATTTTACTTGGAGACGACTAATGATGACAGGGTCTACTCCAGCCAACATTTCTCTTGCAAATTCTTCATCTGTCCGCCATGCAGTCTTGTCCTCTACTCCAACACCAAGAAATGTTATAATTAAATGAAAAACTACAAATAAATGATCAAACATTCCAAGTTGATAAAATGAATTAGTAAAATGATCAAACATTCCAAGTTGATAAAATGAATTAGTAGCTAACAACTTTTTAAATTTTTGTAAATGAACAAATAAAATAAAAGAGTTACTACAGGACCATGCCAAAAGAAAAAAAGAGATTTGGGGTCTGTTGAGATTCAACATGGATTCTAGTTTTTCACATGAATCTAGAAGATTCTGGAAATTTGTAGAGAAATTTGAAAGATTCTAGAACATTCTAGAAGAATTCAAAACATTGAAGAAGTTTAGAGAAATCTAGAAGATTTTGAAAGGTTCTAAAATATTCTATAGAAGTATAAAAAAACTCCACTATATATTATAATAGTTTAGATAATTCTAAAATATAGTGAGAAGATAAGAGTATCACTACTAAAAAATTGACCTTTTGCGTCGATTTTTTTGCGACGGTCTGATTAGCCGTGGCAAAAAAAAAAAAGAAGCGAAAAGGTTCCTATTTTCTTTCATTTATTTGCGCCCTTTTCTTAGTTTTGCCCTAGGAGGCTCACTCAACTCTCTCTCTCTCCTTCTTGCTTTCTGTCTCGCTCTTGCTCTTGCTCACCTACCAATCGTTGTCTGAAGAACTCCACCAGTATGAATCTCTCCCTCGATCTCTCAATCTCTCTGTTTCTGTCTCGATCTCTCTTCCTCTCTTGATCTCTCAATCTCTCTTTCGCACAATCTCGTTCTCTCTCTGTATCTGTGTACACCTCTCGCCGCAATTTGCTCGATTCATCGCAGAGAAACCCTAACTCTGCTAGTGGAGCGCATTGAAAAGGTCTCATGGAGTTCTCAAATACAATAGAGTAAGCTCACCTATCATGCATTTCATCTATCTCAAAATTGACTTACATTACACACACACAGAGAGACTATCTTTGAGCTTCATTGTGTACAAATCAGGTACCATCTCTCTTCAAATTTCCTCTGTTTTTTTTTTTTTCAGTTTGTTTCGATTTATTTCATATTTGTACTTGATCTGGTTCTGTATCTGAGAATTCCATTGTTTTTATTTTTTGCACTATAATAATACATTTTTTTTTGTTGATTTGTTTGTTCTCATTTGAGTTTGAAACTGCGTTTGATCTGGTTTTTTATATCAGAGTTCTTTGGTTTATTGTGATTAATTCAGTTAATTTTAGATTCAGTATTTGCTCGTCAAATTGATATGGATCACAATCTAATGATTGCAGTTGAAGTTTGAATGATAGGTACTCTTTGAACTACTTGGATTGATCAAATTACTCCACCTTAGAATCAGTAGAGTAAGATTTATCTTCTTTTTTGTAAGTACTCCACCTTTTCATATTTCTTTCATTTTGGTGTTAGTTGTTGCTAATAATAATAAATTACTTCAAACTTTTAGCAACTACTTATGCATCTTTGAGAATCTAATAGTGCTCTAGGACTTTTCTCAAACTTCATGATATGAGAGATCATGTAAATAAATCTGAGGTTATTGACTCTTTTTTTTTTTTTTTTTGAACAATGAGCTTATTGATTCTGTTCTTGATGTCGTGAGGAAGGAGGCTGAGAATTCTGTCATTTTTTGCCTTTGGCTAAATGTTATTCATCAGGTTTCAAGTAAAGAAGAAGCAATTTTTTCGAAACTTCATGACTATCATGCTGTTTGGTGCTATTGGCACTCTGATATCCTTTGCCATCATCTCCTTTGGTATGTTCTTGTATCTGCAGTCATTTCTTCTTACTTGTTTTTTTTTTTTTGTCTTCGATGGAAAAAAAAAAAAAAAAAAAAAGCTTAAAAGTGCATAATTATTTAATGAAATATCCATTGGGTGAGAAAACAGAATGCATGTGTACTTCTAGATCACTTGCTTTTTCCTTGTCAGGATGATATGGATTAGTGGATGTTACTTCCTTATTAGATCTGTTTGCACACATAAATGAAACTATTAGACGTCTTGCACTGGTACTTCATTCAACTTGTTCTGTCATTATCATAACATAGAAGGAAATGGGGAAATAATATTTCTTATGCAAAATTCTTGTGATTTCAAAGTCTGATTTCAAGCTTTTATAGGAGGATCCATGGTTTGTTTTGGAAAAATTAGGTTGAGGAATCTGAAAGTGAAATTTACTTGATTAGCATTTTTTAGTTCATATTCAACCCAAATATGCTTGAGTCTGCAAAATCATAAGTTCACAAGTAAATATTGTACTTCTCATATACCTATTTGATGTAGGTATTCATGGTGAAATATCTTTGACATGTAATTTAAGAAGCTAAACACACCTCATTTTTCATATCTTGTTGATCATTTTTGCAATAACATCCATTTAATTCTTTCTCCAGCTGCAAACATCACAATGTTTTAATTCTTTCTTCTTTTTTCTCCTGCTATAATGGACTCATTATGCATTTTGGATGTGTGTATGGACTGTCTAGCAGATACTCACTTGAGTGTTTCTATTTGTCTTGATTATTACCTTACATATAGGATTGAGATTTTTCTCTAGTTAATTTATGTGTTGTTTTCTAGTTCATGGTTTCACTAAGTTTTCACCATAACATGAAGGTATGTGTAGATTCAATTTAATTCATTCAAACTATAGGTGAACAATTTGACAGTAAAATAGGAAATATTTTCTTTATAATTTTCTTTTACTTGCCTATAATGTGGAGTTCTTTTATTCAGGTGCATTATGTACTAGGTGGTGTAGCAAGAAATGTTGCTAAGTGCATGTCAAAGCTCGAAACAAAACCTTACATGATAAGTGTTGTTGGACTTGACATGGCAGGTGAATACTTATGTGAGATGTATGCTGCCCTTAGTTTCATATGTATTTCTCCTAATTGGCTGGTGGGACTGTATTACAACAACATATGATTGGTCTTACAATGATATTGAATTTGTGGGAAAGAAATTTGTCCTTTGTCTAGATATATAAAGTCAATGTTCTGAAGATTGAAAATTATGACTTCGATAACCGTGCTGTTTTTTTTTCTAATGATGTCCAAACGTGTGCATATGCACACGTATATTTTGGATATATGCATGTAACTTACCTTCGTCTTTTTGATTCTTGCATTAGACATTATATTTTACTAGATACATATGAATCTATTAAGTAGGTTAGGCGGTTGCAAATAGTTTGCGACTGCTATTTTGCGGTCGCAAAAAGTATTTGCGACCCCCACATTCGCGACCCTCATTTGCCGTCACATGGGCCGTCGCAAAAAGTCTTTTGCGACTTTTTTTTATTATTTGAGACGGCTTGTAGCGGTCGCAAAAAGTACTTTTTTTAGTAGTGTATCCTATAATATTTTAGAAGCTTAATAATAACCTTTAGATCAAGATGATCGGAGGTGAATGGCAAGTGGAGTCAAAAGTCCTAGTGTGAGTGATTCCAAATGATATGTCCTTCATAATTTGTTTTGTATACTCAAGTGTATCTTTGTACGAAATAAAAATACACTTGTATGAAAATCGTTATGTTCCAACTGAACAAGTTCCTACTGGGCAACATGAGTACTGCGCCTCAAAACGATGCAATTTTGGGCTTTAAGTTTGAGTTGTAAAAAAATTGTTTTTGGTTTTCTTTTTGTGTAACTTAAAACCACAAATTGCGTCATTTTGAAGTAGAACATCCCTTTTGTTTTCCAAAAAAAAATGTGATCGGGTTTCAGACCTATATAGTACCTTTTATTACTTGTGGCATTGGGAATTTGAGGTATCCCTCGCCATCGGTCCTCACGAGTTCCTTGAGCATTTCCAAGGGAATATTTTCTTTAATCTTGTCAAGTAAAGGCCCCTCAGGTAGCTTGATTCCTCCTTCATAGATTTTGAGTATATCTTGGAAAGAATCAAACTCATTAGGTGTTTTATCACATAAAGCCTCAATCTCTGGAACAAGGAATTGAACTACGGATTTCAATGCATATGCTAAGAAATCCGACATCTTCAAGTGACCAAACCGTTCATCTCTTGGAACATAAATGTTCAAGCTCATTAGAAGCGCCAACCTACTCTCCGATTTTGGATCTGTCATCAAAATATAAGGAACAAAATTATATTAACATGATTGAAACTTAAATTAGTTTAAAGATCCTAATGACATAGCTAAGTGATTTGAAACAAGTCCAAATGAGTAACCTGTCTTGGTTGGTGGGCGGCCTGTTCTTCCCCTACGGGGATAAGGGTACTCTGTCGACCCACCAAGAATTGGGCGGGCATATTTGGAGCCCTTATCGGGATCTCCCAAGTCATTGTAGTAAGCATAGTCATAAACCCTGTCCCATTCCTCAAGCTTTCCTTTTCCATCTCCTCTCAAGTTCACTAGTTCTTGTTTTCTGTACTCAATAAGTGGTGCCGGAGTTTCACTTAGAAGATATGTCTACAACAAAAAAATCACAATGACTGGTTATTTCAACATTCAATTTCACAAAAATATCAAACTAATTAATAGAAATTATTATTACTTGATTACTGAAGAAAACATGATCTGTTTTGTAATTTTTAGCCGGGTAAACCCAAGAGTTGCACACAAAGTGTACGCGACCGTGTCCAGGAACATGATCAAGTGTGAGAGACTTAAGGTAGAATTCACTATGGTGAAAGTTTCTTATTATGAATGCCCCTGGAACTCCTATCTCCTCGTCCCAATCGAATGTGACAACGTATGCTGAATCGCCTGCGGTTAATGGGGTGATTGTAGTAATCCAGTCTTCCAAATATGCAGGCTTTCCAAGTTTCCCTTTCAGCCCTCTCACTGAAAAACACCACATTTAAATTTTGTAGTGTAGTTTAGTAACAAAAAAATATCGATCAATGAGGAAAAAAATGACAAAAAAAAAAAGGTTCAATTAACAAGGATAACGTTAATCAATCGGGGAATTCACATCACTCAGCAACTACATGATTTAACCATGTGATTGTGATATCTCATCATCCTCAAGCAAGGAACAATATTTATTATTCAAATCTTGTTGGTAAGTTTTAAGGCTAAACTTAAGTTAATTAATACATTGGAATATAAATTTGCAAACCTTTGCACTGAAATGTACCTCTGATATCACTGTTAATTAATACATTGGGATATAAATTTACAAACCTTTGCACTGAAATGTACCTCTGATATCACTGTTAATTAATCAGTGTGTTATGAAAAACGTGTTCTGATATGCCTATTAAACAGTGTATTATGAAGACTAGTAGTTTAGACTTTTAGCAATGACTATTGCACTGTTTAACTCTTTGCTTATTTATATATATAGTGATTTTCAGATTAAAAATTGGGCAAGTTAAATAATAATAATAATAACACAAGAATAATTAATAAATAAACAGATGAATGGAAAGAAGCACTCAACAAATTAACCTCTTTAACTTATGTGTTATTTTCAGACTAGGTGAAAGTTTGTTCCTTGTATCTATCATCACCATTTAAGAACTATGGTGATTCCAAAAAAAAAAAGTTCATTGACAATGCAGGTAAAGTTCTCATTGCATGCATGGTGGTAGATAAGGGATAGCTGGGGTGTTGTGGCCCTTAGTGGGCTCCATCTTGAACTCACTTTAGTGTTTTGAATTTTTTTTATTGTAAAATCTTATTTACACAAAAAATAATTAAATATCGATAATTATATAATTCGATTATATTGGTAGTCACATGATTTTCTGTATTTTTTAAAACAAAAATAAATTGATCATATGACTACCAGTATACTGTTATGATTACCAATATTCTATTAACTTGATTTTATACATAAATTATTTTTTTTAACGAATCGTACAACATGAATAATTCAGATAATTAAAAGGGATGTGGGGTGGATGGGACCATGAGACGTAGCAGCCTAACGCACATCTTTTCTTTTTCACTTTCAGCGACTAAATTGTTTTTAGTCGGCAAAACTGCTATAATCAGCGACTAAACCTGTTTTTAGTCGCCAAAACCATACCTTTTCGCTACTAAATTATTTTAGTCGCTAAAAACCGTGACTTTTGGCTACTAAACAAACTTTAGTCGCTAAAAACCCTATATTAGGCGACAAAACTTCCTTTTAGTCGCTAAAAACCTACTGTTTGGCGACTAAACTCTTTCAGTCGCTAAAAACTTGCTTTTCGGCGACAAATTCCAATTTAGTCGCCATTTCATGCACTTTCAGCGACGAATTTTTATTTTTTGGTCGCCATTTCTGTTTTTTGTTGCAGTGTTAATATCATCTAATATCAATCAATATATGACCGTATCACTAATTTCGACATATTCTCAATTATTATTTAAAAGGGAAATTACCCTTAGTAAAAAGTTGAAAAAGTTATTACATACTGGTGGAAAAATTAAGGGGAAATTATCATAAAGTCCCATTTCACAACCTATTGCACTATATGGTCCCACGTTTTTTCTATTAGATTGACAAGTCCTACTGCTGTGTTCTTTTAGTCAGCCAAGTCCCTTTTTGAATTTTTTGAATTGTTGCTGGACGAATTTGTCCTTTTTGTTAATCAATTGATGGTATTGTAGGAGTAACAGATATTGGGGGATACGTGGATGCCATGTTTGGCAGTCGAATCCCATAATTATAGGGAGTGAGAAATCAGTGGGTCTTCCGGCAGTGTAGTCGACACATTTGGATGCCACATCGCCGAGGGGAGTGACTGCGGAGAACACGGCGGTCATTTTTTTTTGGTGACGTGGGTTGTGACGTGTAGTCGAATTTGTCCTTTTTTTTTTGATGTGTAGTCGACTCCTCCGCCGCCGGCGACGGCGGAGAACACGGCGTCACAGCCGAGGGGAGTGACTGGGCTCTAAATCGTCGGCGAGGACGAGTTGCGGAGAGAGGTGAGTCCGAGCTTGATCTCGAGCTTCCTCATGGTGTGTCTCCTCTCCTGGAGCTTAAAGGGTGATCGGCGAATGCCGGTGGCGTCGATTGGGTTGTAGGGTCTGGAAGAAAGCCTTGTGGGGAATGTTACCGGGAGTTTGTCCGCGGGGTCACCGGTTGCGCCGGTTAACTTCTAGACCAGTTCTCTGAAAGTGGTGGTGTCTGCTTGGACGAAGGTCGTTGGTGTTGGAGATGATGGTGGCATCATTGGGTTTTGATGTTTTTCCATTATATATATATAGAGAGAGAGAGTATCTGGGGATGTGTTTTGTTTTATAATATCCCATAATTATAGGGAGTGAGAAATCAGCCATGTTTGTGTTTTGTTTTGTCGTGTTCACACTCACACATCTACTTTGCCCATACTTCGAAACATTAAAACAATATTAGTACGTTTTATTCGGTAACGTGAAACACGGGCACCCTTACTTGTGTTCGACCCACATCACCACAAAAAAAAAAAAAATTAAAAAAAAATGTGTCAGATTACTTGTGTTCATGTCATAACCCACGTCACAAAAAAAAAAAGTGTCAAATTCACGTCACAACCCACGTCACAGAAAAATAGTACTATTACCTTTTTTTGGAACGTGAATCTCACACACCCCTTCCCATAAATACATGCGGATCTACAAACTCAAATTAACACTTTAATGGCAAAATAGTAAACAAACAACCCAAAGGACTAAACGGTTTAAAAGAAAACAATTAGGACCACATGATCTACAAGATGATAAAATGGGATTTACTGGTCAATTCTCCAAAAATTTATTTAATTATTAATATTGATAAAGTTTGAAAAATCTAGAAACCCTAGATGTTGATTTGTGATTATGTACCAAATTTAAGCAAAATAAAACAATCCCAATCAAACAATCAAGAGAAAGAGACACAAAGATTTTACATGGAAAAACCACAATTGGACACCTTCCAATTGTGATAAAAAAACCACGGGCCACAGCCACCAGAACAATCCACTAAGAAGATATAAAGGAATTACACAGGTATCACTCTCAATTATCTAGCGAATCCACAACGCCTAATTGAACCAACCTCTATGTGCCTCTTCCAACCCCATCTTCACCACGGAATTGTCTTTCTGATGAGCCACTCCGGATTCCACCACCGAAGCTTCAGGCTCGAATTCTTCAGAATCCACAACTGAAGAACTTCCTTTCTCTTTTGTGAAACAAACACAAACCTTTGATGTAGTCTTTTTAGATCATGAGTTGAATACTCAATAAGACATCAAAGAAAAAAATAAAATATCCCCAGATATAAACCTTTAAGAACCAAAAAGAAAGATCTGGAGGATTCAATGAATGAATCAATGAATAGCCTAGATTTGGGAGAAACCCAACTATTTATAGAAAATCAAAGCAATCCTAGTTGGGAAAGAAAACCAACTTCTTGTAGAAAACCAACTTCATGCAGAACTCTAAAGTAATCCTGTTTTTGAAGGAAACCAACTTCTTAAAGAACTCTTGTTACAACCTTGGTTTTGATCCATGGAATTTGACAACAAAAGGTCCTAACAATCTCCCCCTTTGTCAAATCCTGGATAAAACTAATCTAAAACAAATTTCCTAACAAAAACACTAAAACAAATTTCCAATCAAAACAAGAACAACATCACCAACTAGGAACCAGCACTTATAACCAAATCTCTTTCCAAACTTATTTTTCAAGGTCATGATCTGCAAAACAACTATTAGTGCCACCATCTCCAAAACAACTATTAGTCCCACAAGAATATATGAAAAAGCAACAAACATATGACACGATTATCTTGAAGTATGAGATGGAAAACATAAATAGATGCAACTTGGAGATTTTAAGAACATGTAGTATGAATAGATGAAAACTAAGACACATGCACCTGACACAAAATAATAAATAAGCAATACAAGGCATCAAGCAAACCAACTAAAGCCAATCTCCCTTACCAAACAAAACAAAGTGTTCATGTTAACAAACTCTTGAATGATAAACCACACTCCCCCTCACTAAACAAGTAAAACAAAATATAATATGGTTGAGCAAGTAAGGAATTTCAGATTTGTACCTTAAAACACACAAGATTATCCAAGAAGCACAATTACTTGAAAATACAATGTGCACAGTTTATAGAAGATTCCTCATGAAAAAAAGTGATGCATTATGTGAAAAGCATAGATCTCATGATAAAAGTGTGTGTGTGACTCTTGGAGTTCGACAAACACAAGATTCAAATCCTAGTAGTGATATGAAAGTTGGACCTCCAACGAGAATCTAAGCATAACTAAGGAAAGTCAAACCACTAGGAATCAAGGGGTATTTGGTGAGTAAAGGCGGAGGCTCCCCCTCAATCAATGAATCCTTTTCTTTTCTTTTTTCCCTTCTTTTTTTTCTCTTTTCTTTCTTTTGCACATTTTTTTTTTCTTTCTTTTCTTTCTTTGCACATTTTTTTTCCTTTTCTTTTCTTTTGCACACTCATCGGCGGCTGACACGCTCAAAAGTATGGAAACCGAACCAGAGAAGCATGGATATAATAAGGATGGCCTGGTTGGTGACTCTGAGGTAGCCTTTTCCTCATGGCTGGACTACAAAAAATAGAGGGGAAAGCCATGGAGATGCAAAAAGATGGAAGGTGGTTAAGAGACTCAACATCACCCATGATATGCTAGTATAGGTCAATTCCTCTAGAAAAGCAAAAGATACAATGCCAGAAGTCCATAGAGAAAAATAATCACTAAGGCGGAAGACTCCAAAATTTGCTAATCCAAAAGTGTGTACAGAATGAGACATACTAATCAAAGAACACACACTTCATAATGAGTAATGACCATAGAAAGCACACACATATTAACATGTAATGTTTATTCTCATCAATTCCAATATGCATCAAGGACATCTCAAAAAATTCAAACTTGCAAAACCATACTAAGAAAATCTTTTTGATTTTTTTTTTCAACAATAAAGTAAGAAAAAAAAAACATGCACACAAATCAAACAAGATCTCGTTCTAAAAGATTTTTTTTAAAAAAAAAATAGAGCTTTCTAAAAGAATTTTTTTTTTTTTTTTTTATAAAAAAAATAGAACGACCCGCTCTGATACCAATTGAAAAAACTAGAAACCTCCTAGATGTTGATTTGTGATTATGTACCAATTTTAAGTAGAATATAACAATCTCAATCAAACAATCAAGATAAAGAGACACAACGATTTTACGTGGAAAAAACCACAATTGGACACCTCCAACTGTGATAAAAAAACCACGGGCAACTGCCACAAGACAATCCACTAAGAAGAATTAAAGGAATTACACAGGTATACTCTCAATTATCTAGCAAATCCACAATGCCTAATTGAACCAACCTCTATGTGCCTCTTCCAACCCCATCTTCACCACGGAATTGTCTTTCTGATGAGCCACTCCGGATTCCACCAAAGCTTCAGGCTCAAATTCTTCAGAATCCACAACTGAAGAACTTCCTTTCTCTTTTGTGAAACAAACACAAACCTTTGATGTAGTCTTTTTAGATCATGAGTTGAATACTCAATAAGACATCAAAGAAAAAAATAAAATATCCCCAGATATAAACCTTTAAGAACCAAAAAGAAAGATCTGGAGGATTCAATGAATGAATCAATGAATAGCCTAGATTTGGGAGAAACCCAACTATTTATAGAAAATCAAAGCAATCCTAGTTGGGAAAGAAAACCAACTTCTTGTAGAAAACCAACTTCATGCAGAACTCTAAAGTAATCCTGTTTTTGAAGGAAACCAACTTCTTAAAGAACTCTTGTTACAACCTTGGTTTTGATCCATGGAATTTGACAACAAAAGGTCCTAACAAAGTTTACCATTAATTTATAATTATTTTTCAAATTATATCATTACAACATATAAGAGTTTTAGAGATCAAATGTTTTGGTCTCTAAAAGTGAAAATTTTGTTACAAAAGATATTTAGAGACTAATTTCTATTGTCACGAGGATAGTCGTTAAAAGGTCATCCCGAAAATTCAAAAACAATACTTTTAGGGACAATTTTGAAAATGTCATCAATAAATAGATTTTTAGGGACAAAATAATTTGGTCTCAAAATATTATATTTTTTGAGACAAAAAATTTGATCCTAAAAAGATAATAATTCATCACCGATGTCTACTTTCCATTGCAAAAAATATAATAATGACACTTTTTACAACGAAAATATTAATTCCTTAAAAAATAGTTTTATCCCTAATTTTAATCTCTAAAATCTTAATTTTTTTTTGTAATGTATCCTGACATGAAATTCAGGCCAAGTTTGGCATCTACTAAATAATACAAAAAGTCAAAAAGTCACTATCCTATTTAAGTCACATCATCTTATTTAATTCACATCACCTCTCTAACACATCACATCAAACCCAACCCAAACACAATCCATATAAACCAATAAATCAAAAAGTACACTTTTTAAAATATCCCAAACCAACCCTCGCTCTTATTTAAAACTATGTACCTTAGTAGTTGAGAAGTTCTTACAAACCTACCACCATTCTATTAAAAAATAAAGGGCGAATTACACTAATAGTCCCTATAGTTTGGGGGTCGTGTCACTTTGGTCCCTGACTTTTCAATTGTGACACTAACAGTCCCTATAGTTTGGGGCTCGTGTCACTTTGATCCCTGACTTTTCAATTGTGACACATTTGACCCTGAATTTTGAATTTTGTTCCAAATAAGGACAATTAAAGATACCATTACTCAATTTTAAAGATAAAGTCATCAATTTGATAAAATATAAACTAATTTGACAAAAATAAATGTCAAAAAAAATATTTTTGAATTTTTAAGCATTATTTCTACCCACCAAAGACATAATAAGAATTAATTTGGTAAATAAATAAATAAATAAATGCTTAAAAGATTTATTAATTTTGTATAATTTTATCTCTAGTGGGTAGAAATAATGCTTAAAAATTCAAAAATATTTTTTTTGACATTTATTTTTGTCAAATTAGTTTATATTTTATCAAATTGATGACTTTATCCTTAAAATTGAGTAATGGTATCTTCAATTGTCCTTATTTGGAACAAAATTCAAAATTCAGGGTCAAATGTGTCACAATTGAAAAGTCAGGGATCAAAGTGACACGAGCCCCAAACTATAGGGACTGTTAGTGTCACAATTGAAAAGTCAGGGGCCAAAGTAACACGACCTCCAAACTATAGGGACTATTAGCGTAATTTACCCTAAAACTTATATCATCAGAAACGGTAATGATGAATTTTACGATTGAATCAAACCGATCTTTCAACTAGAATAGTTGATCATATGGAAAATATTTTTATCCCTCCCATTGTTTTTTACTCTAATTTCTTAACATAACCACAAAAATGTGTAAATCTCTTCAAAACAAAATTAGAAATGTTTAGAATAAATTTAACATTTGAATACTTTTTTGATATTTTCTAAATACAAAATCAAGATAAAACAAGCCTAATTACTTCACAAAATCCAATAAGAGAATCATATGCAACTCTATCACATGGGTTGGGATATGTGATAGATTTGTATATGACGCACAGAATCAGATCACAGAATAAGATACAACTTTATCTTTTGATTTTGTGATCGAATTATATGCACATAAAATAACCGATCAAGATAAGTACTCACCAGCAAGGTTAGCATTAACTGCACTGATGAGTTGCAAAGAGACTTTTTGTCCAAGCAACTCATAAACCCGATCAAGAATGGAAGCATTGAAGTCATTGAAATCCAAAACATTCTTCTTCATCAACACAACAGTCCCTTTGATCTTCTTATCATTCCCATTGTTGCCTTTGATCCCCTCCACAACCCTATGCAACATCTCTATCTCTCTCTTTTTCTCGAGAAAATAAAAAAGAAAATACCAAAAAAAGTGACAAGCAAAGAATATTTTAGCAAACTTGCAAAACAAAAAGCTATATATTGTTGTTGTTGTTGGTACAAATGAATGAAAGAAAAAATGAAGAGAATGAGTGGGTATTTATAGACCAAGAGACTTGTCGTCATCTTTGCTAAGAACGGGTCACGTACTTTCCATACCTTATGATAAAGTTGTTATTTATTCTGGGGATATATTTTTTGAGTACCAACACCTGGTCAAGGTGACGC
The DNA here is from genome assembly GCA_036172215.1 of Camellia granthamiana. NCBI lineage: Eukaryota > Viridiplantae > Streptophyta > Magnoliopsida > Ericales > Theaceae > Camellia > Camellia granthamiana. The sequence continues at coordinate 92,069,284 of CM069908.1, read as the reverse complement.
CGACGTGTCAGCCGAGGTGCCACGTGTCTTGGTTATGACGCCGAAGTGATATCGACTAGGCCAAGGTTATCTCTGAAGATATCAAAATCCGGGATAAGCGGATAAGGGACAAGAGTCCTAGAATGAGGAAGGACTTCAGCACGGATAAGGATAACACTCTTAGGGAGTTTATCTTTATCTCTTGGAGAGTCCAGGATAAGCATAAGTAGAAGTCCATTGAAGCTAGGCTTCTATTGAGACTAGGATTGAGTTGGCTATAAAAGAGAGGCACCCCCGATGGGTCTAAGGTACGCAATTTATACACAGAATAGTGAGTTTAGCACTATTGATTATCTTTGAGAGATATTTGATTACTGATTTAATCATCGGAGTGCCCCCGGGTGGACGAACTACGGCCGGAATCTCTTTTTCCTGTTGCAGGTCATTCAGGCACCATCTATTCTGCCAGTGCTTTTCAGCTGAATACTGAGTTGGCAGTGTGGTCAGAAATTCACTCACACAATTTGGCGCCGTCTGTGGGAAAGAAAGGAGAATAGATGGCCAACGGCGAACAGAAGGAGAAGGTTGGGGATGACACTCCTACTCGGAGTGAAAGACCTGTTGACGTTGATGTCAAGGAGGACAATTGCAACGAAGACCAGAATCATGGAGTGAAAAACATCGGCCAGGAAGGCGACGTACCAAAGCAAACAGACCAAAGCGGGTACTATAACGAAGATAACCTCTAAGTATAGAAGGACAGATGCCTACGGAGGGACGAAGAGGTTAAGGGGATGGTGAACAAATTGGCTGACCTGCAAACAATGGTCAATTTCATGATGCAAAATAACGTCATGCAGCCACCGTTCCCGCTGCAGGACACGCCGATTCCAGCGGCCAATGCCCAGAAGGGATGGCGGAAAACAATCCCTATTGCCCCCCAGCACGCCAGGAGCGAAAGACATTCTCACAGGCCTTCAAGGGAGGTCGGGCGAGGAGAGCCGAGAAGGGAAGAATCTCGAAGAACACATCGCACCAAGGAGGCAGACCCCAGAGAACATCGGCATGTTCAAAGGCAGGAGTTGTGCTTCGATGCGACCAATGGAGAAAGGTCAAAAAGGACTCACAACGAAGCTGAAAGTAGTGCACCTAAGAGACTGAAATCAAGAGATAGCCGAGCTCCCGGGCGGACCAAAGAGGACTTAAGAGATTACCTCAAGAGGAAGCAAGATCATGCCGAGGTAACTTCAACAGTTAAGCCGAGAACACCATTCTTGGTAGAGTTAGACAAAGTTGAGGCCCCGAAAAGATTCAGTATGCCGAAGTTCCAGATATATGATGGAAAGTAGGACCCTAACTTTCACGTCGGATTATACCTGAACGCGATGGCACTGTACACTGGGAACGAGCCGTTGCTCTGCAAGGTGTTCCCCTCATCCTTCGGGGAGATTGCATCGGACTGGTTTCACAAATTGCCGAAGGGAAGTGTGAAGACCTAGGAAGGCCTGGCCGAGATGTTCGTGGCCAGGTTCGTGACAAACAAACTGCAGCCATTAAGGGTGGATGCCCTGATGGCTCTGAGGATCAGTGAGGATAAAGGCCTTAGGGCCTACGCAAAAAGGTACTATGATGTGTTCAACTGAATACCCGAATGCAACCAAGAGATGGCGGTTGTGTCTTTTAAGAACGGCCTGAAAGATGATTACGCACCACGAAAGTCATTGGCAAAGACATTGCCAAAAAGCATGGAGGAGCTCATGGCCAGAATTGAGAAATACGCTAGAGCCGAGGAAGACACTCCCAGGGTTAAGGCGACAAAGCAGGAGAAAACAAATGGCTCGCCGAAGCGAGGCCGAGGTAACAACGGGTCCAACAAACAAGAGGTAGGACTGAGAACCGCACAGGCAGTCACGACTGTGTTTCAAATTCCAATTCACAAAGTCTTGGACAAAATCCGAACCCAACCCTATTTCAGAGCACCGGCAAGGGTTCCAGGAGAGTTTATGGAAAGAAGTCTTGGGAAGCATTGTGCTTACCATAACGAAGATGGGCATTTGACTCAGGGATGCAGAGCCCTGAAGTCACACCTAGAAGACCTGATAAGGCAAGGCCATTTGAGGGACCTTGTAGATAAGGCCAGGACAAGGGAAGAACAAGCAAGACTTCCTCAGGCACCAGCAGCTCCACCTCCCCCAGCACAGCAACTGCTGGTATGCGGACCTCGGGTAGTTAATGTAATTCACTCGAAGGTCAACGAAAACGAAATACGGGGGGAGACCCAGAAAGTAAAGCACTTGCAGCACGTGTACCAGGTCAGGCAGAAAAGACCTCGATCCGAGGAGTGCCATAGACCAATGGTGACCTTTACTGAAGCCGATCTAGAGATGGTCCAACATCCACATAATGATGCCTTGGTAGTATCCCACCAGGTTGGGGAGTGCCAAGTGAAGCGCATCGTAATTGACCAAGGAAGCTCTTGTGACATCATGTATATCAGATGTTACAAGGAGCTGAGCCTTCACCTTGACGATATGGAACAATCCAATAACCCAATGGTCGGGTTCAATGGAACACCGACATGGCCGCTGGGCGCAACAAGCTTGGAAGTACAGGCTGGCACCAAGGCGATAAAGACAGAGTTCACCATAATCGACACACCTTTCCCTTACAATATTATCTTGGGAAGGCCATGGTTGTATGCAATGGGGGCTGTTCCCTCAACATTGCATCAACTATTGTGGTTCCCAACAGAGCATGGGATAGAGGAGGTCAGAGGAGATCAGCTGCAAGCAAAAAACTGCTCCATGGCAGCAATGAAATCCACCTGTAGCGTATGAGAGCCAGAAAGGGCAGAGATCGACGACGAGAACGTGGAAGTCCTAGAGGACGTCGGCAAGGAGCCAGCCGAGAAGAGTGAAGAAGCACTGAAGAAAATCCTCATTTAGGATGAGGATGAAGAACACTTCTTCCTTCTCTGCTCAGGCTTAGCCGAAGAAGAGGAAAAAGAGATGGAGTCTTTCTTGAGAGCAAACATTAAGGTGTTTGCCTGAACGCCTTACGAAATGCCTGGCATTGACCCCGAGGTCACTTGCCACAAACTGAACGTTGACAGGTCGGCCAAACCTGTAATCTAATAAGCAAGAAGACCGACATTGATGCACGTCGAGGCAGTGGAAGAAGAAGTAGACAGACTACTGGAGGCCAAGGCCATTCGAGAGGTTAATTACCCGACATGGCTATCGAACACAATAGTGGTGAAGAAAAAGAATGGTAAATAGAGGGTCTGCGTGGACTTTACCAGCCTAAACAAGGCCTGTCCGAAAGACAGTTTTCCCCTACCCAAGATTGACCAACTAGTGGATGTAACTTCAGGACATGGAAGGATGAGCTTCCTAGATGCCTACAGGAGGTACCATCAGATAGCCATGTACCCCTCAGATGAGGAGAAAACTGCGTTTATCACCCCAAAAGGACTGTATTGCTACAGAGTGATGCCTTTTGGGTTAAAAAACGCAGGAGCAACCTACCAAAGATTGGTAACCAAGATGTTCAGACACCTGATTAGCCAGACGGTGGAAGTTTACATCGACGATATGATCGTGAAGACCAAGGAACCTGAGGGTCATCTGGTCGACCTAAAAGAAGTCTTTGACATCCTTAAAACATATCGGCTCTGACTCAATGCGTCAAAATGTGCATTTGGAGTTGGATCTGGTAAGTTTTTAGGATACCTGGTGACCAGAAGGGACATTGAGGCCAGCCCAGATTAGATCAAGGCCATTTTAGAGTTGAAGAGCCCGACGTCGACAAAACAGGTGCAGATGCTGACTGGAAGGGCTGCAGCCCTGAACAGGTTCATAAGCAGAAGCTCAGACAAATGTAAATCGTTCTTCAAATTAGTAAAGAAAGCCACAGACTTCTTATGGACTGAGGAGTGCGAAGAAGCCTTGGTCGACTTGAAGAAGTATTCGACCACGGCTCCAGTTCTCTCAAATCCAGAACCTAGGGAGGAGTTATTCCTGTACTTAGCAGTTTTAGAGCACGCGGTAAGCGCAGTGGTAATCCGAGAAGAAAAAGGGGAGCAAAGAGTTGTTTACTATGTAAGCAAAACCCTGGTTGATGTAGAAACCAGGCATTTACCCCTAGAGAAGTTAGCGCTGGCATTAGTAATGGCTTCAAAGAAGCTGAACCATTACTTTCAAGCCCACAAAATTGTGGTGCTAACTGAACGCCCTTTGAAGTCCCTGTTGCAACAGGGAGATCTGACAGAAAGAATAGCCAGATGGGCAGTGGCCTTGGGCCAGTATGACCTAGAGTACAAACCTAGAACGGCAATCAAAGGCCAAGTCTTGGCCGACTTTGTGGCCGAATTCACTCCAGGAGCCACCGAACATTGGGCTCCGTTGAGCCGAGCAGAACGATGTCCAAACGAGCAAAGAAGAGCCCAGCCAAAGGGAACAAAACAAAGGAAAGAAGAAAAAACCAAGCCCTGCAGCATTTACATCGGCGACTCCTTTTGACTGTTTGTTGATGGAAGTTCAAACCGACAAAGAGCGGGGGCATGAGTAGTACTGGTATCCCCAGATGGGCAGATACTAGAACAATCCATTCGCTTGGGGTTCAAGGCCTCAAACAATGAAGCAGAGTATGAAGCACTGATTATAGGACTGAAACTGGCAGTGGCAGTAGAAACAGATGAGGTGATAGTCTTTTGTGACTCTCAGCTTATAGTCAACCAGACAACATGCGAGTTCGCAACCCGAGATGAACGTATGTCGGCATACGCAAAAGAAGTAGGCAGGCTAGTGGCCTTGTTTCAGAATTGCCGACTACAGTAGGTTAGCCGAGATGATAACAGTCACCCTAACGCACTGGCCAACCTAGCTAGTGCAATACAACCTGGAAAAGCAAGGACGATAATGGTTGACTACTTGTCAGGCCCGAGCATCGAATCACTGACCACAGAGCATGAAGCAATGTGTGTGGACATGGGACCAAGTTGGATGGACGCAATAACAGCATTCCTGAAAGAAGGAAAATTGCCAGATGATCACAAAGAGGCACACAAGATTAGATTGAAGTCGGCAAGATTCAGTCTGACAGAAGAGGGACATCTCTACAGAAGATCCTTCACTGGACCCCTTTTAAGGTGTGTACATCTCTCACAAATTGAAGATTTTTTATACGAAATACATGAAGGAATATGTGGAAGCTACGCTGGGGGCAGATCACTTGCTCATAGGGCCATTACCCAAGGATATTGGTGGTCCTACATGCAGAAAGATGTAGAAGCCTATGTCAAGAAGTGTGACAAGTGTCAAAGGTTCGCACCCCTGATACACCAACCAGCAGCAGACCTAAACCCAGTATCCAGTCCTTGGCCGTTTGCCCAATGGGGCATGGATCTCGTCGGGCAACTCCCCCAAGTAACTGGACAAAGGAAGTACCTGCTGGTGGCAACAGATTACTTCACCAAGTGGATAAAAGCTGAACCCCTTGCCAAGATCCGAGACGTGGATGTGAAGAACTTCATATGGAAGAACATCATCACCAAATTTGGGATTCCAAGAGCAATAGTTGCAGACAATGGAACACAATTTGACAGTGAGCTAATCAAGAGCTTTTGTGTAAAATTCAAAATCAAGAATTACTTTTCAACTCCACGCTTTCCCAAAGTAATGGACAAGCAGAAGCATCCAACAAAGTTATCTTGGGCAGGATAAAGAAGAAGCTGCAGGCAGCAAAAGGAAAGTGGGTGGATGAGTTGCCCAGTGTACTCTAGGCATATCGGACTACGCCGAGAAGATCAATGGGGGAATCCCCTTTGACATGGCTTATGGCACAAAAGCAGTCATTCCTCTGGAAGTCGGCATCCCTGGGATCAGAACCCAAGGAGTAGAGAACGGGACTAATGATGTACTCTTAGCCCGAGATCTGGATCTTCTAGAAGAAAGAAGGGAAAGAGCTGCAATTCAGCTCGCAGCGTACCAGCAGCAGCTTGCCAAAGCTTATAATAAAAAGGTCAACCTAATGAAGTTTCAAGTCGGTGACCTCGTCTTGAGAAAAGTCGTTGGCAACAAGAAGGATCCCAGAGAGGGCAAGCTTGGCCCAAATTGGGAAGGTCCCTACAGAATCATCTCGGTACTGGGCAATGGGGCATATCAACTTGAAGATAATGAGGGCAAAGAGTTGCCAAGGCCCTAGAATACTTGCAATCTTAAGTTTTTTTATCATTAAATTTTATTGTTCTTTGTTATTAGCCGAAGTAATAAATAAAGCTTGATTTTTTTTTGACTAATAAGATAGTTGATGACGTTTTCAGAATACTTGTATAATGGGAACCCAAGTGGAACTTAAGTTCACATTAGAGGGCAGAGAGTTGGGAAATGGTTTTAACACTTGTTGAAATTTATGAAAAATTTACAAGTTGAAATTAAACCGAGATCATGTTTAACACTTGTTGAAATTTTGTGAAAAAATTTACAAGTTAAGATCAAGGCTGTACCAAGAAAGGTACTTGTGTACTTGCCGAGGTAAACCATTGGTTTGTATAACCGAGGAGTATCACCCCGAGAAGGTTGCACAAGACTAAGGTGTATATTGAAAACAGAAAATTATTCTAAGTATGAAAGTCATACAAGAGCAGTAAAGTGAAGATAAAGATACAAGTATTCAGGAAAAGAAGTTGCATTTATATACAAAAAAAGGGCACTTCGGCCTACTAAAAGAGCAATTGTTCAAAGATTACAAAAGAGGGCACATCGGCGATGTGAAAAGCTTACATTGTTTCAAAGAAAAACAACAAAGTACAGGAAAAAAGAAAAAAAAGAAAAGGGCATCAAAATTAAGACTCTTCGGCAACGCCAGATGGTTGGGTTTGAAGTTCCGAAGACTACTGGGAGGACATCTCGGCAGCCTTCTCAGCTGCAAGCTCAGCATCTATCTCTTGAAGGGTTTGATCAAGGCTCTTGTTGGCGAGAGGCACGTCTGATGATACATTCTCAAGAATAGCATCTTTGGGAACCTCCTCACCCTCCTCATCTTGATTCAAGTCCAAGACTTGCTCATTTAGAGTAGGGGACTTGGCCCAAGCAGTCTCCTTTGACTTCCTCACCAAAGCTTCCTCCTCAGACTCAAAATCGTCGTCGGATTGGCTTGGAGTTGGAGGGAATGACAGGATGAGGACGTCGGTATTCTTGAGGGGGGAGTCCTCGGGGATTTCGAGTTTTTTCAGTAAAGCCATCCAACCAAGGGTGAAACCCTTGTTGCATGCCTACTTCACCTGTTTCTCGTAATCCACCGTGACATCGGCCACCCCCTCAGCATATGCCTTTTCATCGGCGGCCTTGAGCTCGGCGTCTTTTGTGGCCAAGGCATCCTATAGTTCTTTCTGGGCTTGGGCCATCTTTTCCTCGACCTCTTTCTTTTCTGCCTCAAGAACCTTCTTGATGGCCTCTGCAGAATCTGCCTTCTCCTCGACCTCATCTTTGGCTTTTACAGCAGCCTCGGCCTGGTCTGCCAAAGTCTTTATTTTTTATTGCAAGCTTTTATTGGTCTTAAGCAGACTAGCAACCTCCCTTGTCTTGTCGGCCAACGCATTCCTTGCCTCAAATGATTGCACTGAGAAGGAGTGGGCGTGCTGGATTGTCTGAAGAAAAAATGGATAGAGCAGAAGTTATGAGAAATTTTTTTTAAGTATGAAATAGATAAAGAAAAATTAAAAGGAGCTTACTTTTGCAGAGTGCTGCAGCATCAAAGCGTAGTTTTCATACTCAGTCATCTCGGCGTTGCGGTCGAGATCCCCTGGGAGGAGCAAGGCTGTGGTAAGGGCAACACCGACGTTGATGTCATCGGCACTATCATCAACGGTGACTGGCCTGTCCTCCAAAGTAATGGCTGGAACCCAGGAGGCACCAGACTTCTTGGAGCCCGACGCTGTGGCTGACTCTGACCTCGGCCTCTTTGACCGAGTTGGTTGGGAGGCTTCGGCCTCGGCGGACCACTTCTCGGGGATGGAGGTGGTCTTCTCGCTCAAAGCCAATTTTGAAATTGGCAAGGTGTCCTCAGCGTCAATCTGAGTCACCGTTGCCTTTGGCTGAGCCTTCTTGATCCTTTTTTGTTTCGGCTTCGGCTGAGTTGGTGCTGGCTCAGCATCAACAGTGGTTGGGATGTTGGCCAAGAGATCTTTAGCAACTACTTTCTGGCAGCCCATCTCCGCAGCAAGAACAGTTCATCGCCGGCGTTGGCGCCGAGATAGTAGGATTAGTTATGGAGCCGAGGTTGATGGCTGCTCTGCTGGGTCAGAGGTTGATCCTTGATCTGGCCGAGATGTGGAGGCAGCTTGAGGAGTTGTGGTAGAAGGGGGAGATTGACTCTTCTTCTTCTTCTTTGGAATGTCGGGAAGAACCGACTTGTAGGTAGGAATGAAATTGAGCAACAGGGGGGCTTTGCGCTTGTGAATTGGCAAATCCAAAAGCTTCTTCAAGTCTTTGCTGGGGAAGAAAGACTGGCGAAAGCCCTTTGGTGGCTGAGGAAGAACTGCAAAAAGAATAGCACATATATTAGAACAAAGTATTGAAGACTTTGAAAAACACTTAAGTATAAATACTGGGCTTTTACCATTACCCTTTACAAAAACTGTTCGAGGAAGAGGGTAGAGGTGGAGGTCCTCATCTGGAGCGAACTCCCAGTTCCTCGAGGTAATGAAGTAATCATCCCCAGCTCCCTTGTTGGAGTCTGGGAGGTCAGCCACAATTTTATACTCTATGGACCTCGGCTTGAGGTAATAGATGTAACCTCTCTCTTTCAGTGAAAGGCCGCACATAGTATAACAGTATTGGATGTCGGCTAAGGTAACCCTAGCATTCTCTTATCGGGATAATGCTATTATGCCATTGATAACTCAGTAAGAATTGATGGCGAGCTGCATTGGGTTCAACTTATAGTAGTGGTGGACTTCTCGAAAAAGGACGTTGAGTGGGAGCCTAAGTCCACACTCGATAAAAGCTACAATAGGAAAGGGCATAGAATCAGCTGTAGGCATGATGGAGTCATCCTCCCCAGCTATTCTCAGATGAACGTCGGCCAGGATGTCAAACTCTTGCCTAAAGTGCTCTAATTTGGTCGGGGTATCTACCCTATGCTTCTACATTCCCATAACGTCGGCTTAGGGGGAAGGTGTATAAATTGGAAATTGTTCTGTAAAGGCTCAGAAGACCTCGGCAAAACCTAAAGTTTACGCTTGGGGTAAGAATTTGTGAAGATCAGAGGGGGATTTGTTCCAATTTTCCCTAAGATTCGTGTGTTCTGGGGCAAATCCCAAACCTAAGTCTAAGCAAATGGAGATTGAATGTAAGAATCTGGAGAAAATGCAGAAAACACAAACAAAAGCAGTAATTCAGAGTCAAGAAACGGTGATGGATCATCAAGAAACACAAAACAAAAGTTTGCGCAGGTACGTCAGGCCAAGAACAGTGGCGAATATCAACAAATGTGTAAACAGTTCGAATTCATGAAACAGATGGGACAAAAACAGATTCGTGAAACAAACATATGGTGGAAAACAAGATACAAGTTGAAATATCAAAGATATGAGCAGGATTGCAGAGGCAGAGCAATGGAGTTCAATAAAGCAAGACAAACTGAAAACAAGAAATTGGGAAGAAACAGTAAACTCACCAAAGAAAAGAAGCTGGTGTTGAGTTCGCCGAAGTCAGACGAACTGCAGCAGCAGAAACGATCAGCAAGAGCCTCGCCGAAGGAGGTGAACGGCGGTGGTAGCAGAGCTTGAGAGCTTGGAACAATGGAGGATTTGAGGAAGAGAGAGAGAGAGAGAGAGAGAGAGAGAGAGAGAGTTTGAGCAAAAACGATGATAAGTGAAGAGACAAAGAAAGAGGGAACGAGTTTTGTCAAAAACGCAAAGAGGCGGCAAAAAGCAATTAAATGTGCCTGGAATGACGTATCTGTCAGGCGGCGCACGCAGGCACGAGGCGATTTAATGGCGCGTATCAAACACGGTCCAATAGGTTAAAAACGCGTGGCTGAAACGGTTGAGATGTTGTGCATAACAACTCATGTGCGTGATAGGCATCTTGGAATTCTTGTTCTTTAAAAAGACATGTCGGCCTGTATGATGATCTCGGCTACAAATTTTTAAACCAACGTACTGGAAGGAAAGTACTGATATAGGTTTCATCACCTCAGAATGCCGAGGTAATAGAACCTATGGGGCAGTTGTGGGGATATATTTTTTGAGTACCAACACGTGGCCAAGGTGACGTCGACGTGTCAGCCGAGGTGCCACGTGTCTTGGTTATGACGCCGATGTGATATCGGCTAGGCCAAGGTTATCTCTAAAGATATCGGAATCCGGGATAAGCGAATAAGGGACAAGAGCCCTAGAATGAGGAAGGACTTCAGCACGGATAAGGATAACACTCTTAGGGAGTTTATCTTTATCTCTTGGAGAGTCCAAGATAAGCACTAAGCAGAAGTCCATTGAAGCTAGGCTTCTATTGGGACTAGGATAGAGTTGGCTATAAAAGAGAGGCACCCCTGATGGGTCTAAGGTACGCAATTTATACACAGAACAGTGAGTTTAGCACTATTGATTATCTTTGAGAGATATTTGATTCCTGATTTAATCATCGGAGTGCCCCCGGGTGGACGAACCACCACCGGAATCTCTTTTTTCTGTTACAGGTCATTCAGGCACTATCTATTCTGCCAGTGCTTTCCAGCTGAATACTGAATTGACAGTGTGGTCAGAAATTCACTCACACATTTATTTATTTTAATTTTAAGAAAGTTCAACAAAGACTCTGGACAAAGACTCTTTCTCTCTAGGTGTGCCCATCTATCAATCACTCTCTTCTTAATGCAAGTTTGGGCTAAATAATCAAAATATGTTTCTTATTATTATTATTCATTTAATTTTTTTTCATAAATAATTTACATATAAGAACTTACAAAATGAACGAATTAAATTAGTGTAAAACTTGTGATACATTCTATGAATCTCATGGAACGTTACATATCACATTTGTGAACTGAAGATAAGTTGACTTTCTTTTAATATTACAGTAACCATATTTATAATTTATAATAGATGCAATTTCTATATTTTCAACCATTAGCTAGCTATAGAGAGAGATTTGATTCAAAGATTACACATTAAAGTAGATAATGATTTAAAAGTAGCTTTACTATTGAGGTAATAGAGATTTGAATAGTCAAAAAAAAAAAAATTGAAATATTTTGAAAATAAAATAAGAATTATCGTCTAGTTTAGTATATTGTGGGCTAATTTTGGCTTCACCTCGGTATTTTGAATCATTCAATTTTTAGAGTCTTTAAAATAGATTATTTTAAAAAAAAAATCAAATTGATTTCATATTGTTAGAGCATCAGCATCAAACTCTCTACAATAGCTTTGAAGCTATTGTAGAGAGCAAAAGTCAAGAATATGTGTTCCATTAGACTCAAAAACTAATTCTATGGCTAGTTATTATTTATATTTGCTACAGTAACTCAACAACTTTGTTGAGCCACTGTTCATTGGTTATTCTATTTTTTATTATATTTTCTGGAGCAAAACTAGACCAAAAATTTTAAACCGGTCGTCCACCTGGATGTCCTATGACTGCCCATAGTAGAAGAAGAAAAATGCCCAAAATTAGACTAAAAGGTCAACGGCAAATTTTTTTTTTTTAAAGAATTGTTTGGGTGGCACCTCATCAATTTAATATAAAAAAAAAAGAATAACAAATATAATAAGAAAATAATATTTTAATAGAATTGAGTAAGAATAGAGAGTTTGATGCAGTGAGTAATAAAAAAGTGACTAGCTAAAATAGCAAAAGTGGATTTTGGATTATAATTTTACTCAAAATTTTTAAGAATAAATATGATTCAAACAAGTAGTTATCAATATCTAATTAATCATATATTTTTTGAATGATCTACTCCAGAGCTAATAAAAATTGAATGGTAAGAAAAATCAAAGTAGACTCAAAGTAGGCCCACAACACACTAAGGGTTGGTTTGAGAAGTGAGTTGGCTTTTTGACTTTTTGATTTTTTTGACTATTTTAGCTTGGGCTAAAAAGCTCGGTTTGGAAAGGACTTTTTAGCTTTTTGACTTTTTTGACTTTTTTTATAAGAGAAAAGTGTAATGATTATGGGTTAGATGTGATGTTTTATTTTTTGTGACTAAAATAGCCTATTTTATTTTTTGTGGCTAAAATAGCCAAAAAAACCCACTTTAGCTCTTGCCAAACGGACAATAAACTAGACTCTCTAATTTGAACACAAGGAAAGTCAAACCCAGTAAAATAAATGTTATATAGCTTTACTTATATTCATACTACCTGAATCAATCACATTATAAAATAAATAAATTATGTTAATCTCTCTTAAATGTAACAAAAATATTATAAAAAAAAAATTCTATAACTTCACTTTTAGTAAAAATAAAACAAGCATTTCAAGTGAAAAGTAAAACAAGCATTTCCAAGGGAGTAGTTATAATTTATCTTTATATAATAATAATATCAACAATGCTACGTATCATGAAAAGTCTTTCATGAAAATTGTCATGAAAGATTTGTAACCTTTAGATTACACTTATAATAAAGTACCACATACTAATCAAGGTAATCTAAGGCTCACAAATTTTTCATGATCATTTTCATGAAAAAATTTTCATGATCCCTAACATTTCTCTAATAATATAATATATGGATATAGATACATGTTGTGGTCAATTTGGTGTGCTACGATACCGTGTTGTCGTTTGGCCAACTCAGCCACCACATAAAGAATGAACCACGTTTCAGTCATTTCTTTCATAGAAAAAATGTACCATAGTTATCATCATTGTTACGATTCTCTTCTTTTTGTTTATTTAATATATAACTAGAATTTTAGATACTGCTTCTTGTGAGAAATCATGTAATGTGTCCATGACATAATCCCAGTAGAAGCAAAAGTAAATTTCACCTTGAGAGCCATTCCAATTATGGCAAGAGGAAAGCCATATGTTAGCATTATTGCAGACCATTCAGATCCAGGGAGGATGTTGAAGTATGCCTCAAAACCATACCTGTGGAGTGCAGACACATCAATGTTAACAATCAAGATACTGTTTGGAATATCAGGCATCATCAAAGGAAAATGTACTCACGAGAGGAGTGATACTCCAACACTTAGTCCAATAGCACCAAAAGAAACCTGCATACATTAGGAAACAGCATTGTTTCAATACACGAACTGGGGTGATCTGCTTCTTTTTTTTTTTTTTTTTTTTTTTTTGATAACTCAGGTATCTCCAACCCGCTGATTTTAAGGGAAACCAGGACTAATCCTGAGGGCCCTGAAATTAACGACCGGGCAAACCTCCAGTGGCCCCAAGGAGTGACTCGAACTCGAGACCTGTGGATTTTATCCTCCAGACTTTACCATTCGGCCACTTGCCCTGGGGCGATCTGCTTTGTGAAGCTCATTCATAAAAATTGATTTTAATCAAGGAACCTTGAAAAATCTACAGTTATATATGAATGGTTCATGTAAGCTAATAAAAAATACTGTAATATATTGTAGTCTCATAGGTAATTCCACTGGCCATGAGAACACTACTTTCCACTCGATGTAAACAGCCACTTGCCATCATATTCTAAGCATGCACTAGTGGCACACAGAAACAAGGGATAAAAAGGGTTTAGTTAGTTAGCATCTAGCATTCAAGTTAATGTAGTGTATGCAACACATTAACTTTTCACAGAGTTACAGTCACAAATCCTGATGCCAAACATAATAAGAAAACAACTTTTTTTTTATATGCCTAGCTGAGTCAATTTTTTGTCAGCAAGAAATATGCTCAAAATAAATCAACAGTTTTTTTGAAACACTATCCCCAGAAAAGATATTTTACAGTTCTCAATATTCAGAGTGAGTAAAAAACCAACCCAGTTAATTGGCTCCCACTTCGAAATTATCTCCCAATTGAATCCAACATATAGCACTGTGCATTAATGTAGAGTAAGCCTGCATACAGATCTCTTTTTTGGGCTGACTTGTTAGCCCAAAAACCTCTCTCCCTAAAAACCTCTCTCCCTCTTCTCTCTAAAAACCTCCTTCCCCGGTCTCTTTTTTGGGCTGGCCGGCCGCCGCCTTTGGCTATGGCGGTCGGCTGGCCTAGCTTGTTTCGGTGGCTGACTTGTTAGCTTTTCGTTTCAATAAACTTGAGTCTTCCATCTTCCCCACCTAGGTGTGTCTTTGTTGCTGCGGGAGTGTCTTCGGTGAGTCATCAGGGGGTGTGTTTTGCTTTGTTGCTGCGGTTGTCTTCTTGTGTTCTACCTTGTGGGCTGCAGTAGAGGCTTAGGCAGTGGGTGTTGTGTCTTCAGTAGGATGTGGTGTTCAGTGGGTGTTGTGTTTTCAGCAGGGGGTGTGGTGTCTTCGGCAGTGGGGGTTGTAGCTTGGTGTCTTCCTGGCAGTGGGTGTTGCCTTGTGCTGTAGCAGGGGGTGTGGTGTCTTCCCGGCTGTGCCGGTTTAGCTGATTCATCAGGGGAGTCCAGGTTTTCATTCGAGCGCTTTTGGCGAGTAGGAGCTGGAGGGGTGCACTCGGGTTCGTAGGCGACTCGGTTCTTTCCGGTATGCACTCGTGCGCTCCTTCTTGGTTGAAAGTTTGAGGGGTGTAGTCCTGGGTCCCTGCTGGTGGAGGGTGTTCGGTGGGTGTGTGGTGATGCAGAGGAGGTTTTTCAGCTTTTGAGCGGGTGGCTATGGAGTTCTCCGGCCAGTTTGTAATAGGGGTATTTTTATACTTCCGAATCTCTCTCGATGCATTTCATCTTCCTATACTTTTAATTTTTTGCTGTTAAATGAAATTTTCCTTTGCCGATCAAAAAAAAAAAAAAAAAGCCTGCATACAGATCCTTTAAAGGGCAAGAAAAAGCCCATAAAAGCAATACTTTCCTTCGACCCATAGCTGTGCCTCTTTACAAAATGGAAAGAAAAATATTACTTAAAATAATTTTTTACCTAGAAACTCATCCACAATGATGTAACATTCTCATGTATGAAATTACAAGCCACAGGGAAGCATGTACTTTTCTATTTTGTTTCAGAATGAGAGCATGTTTGTATGTAGTTACTCAAATGGGAAAGATTTCATTGATTATTTCAACTAGTTTGAGCCGCCTATTTGGTGCTGTAAGCTGATAATCTATAAGCAAAATTCAAAAACATCCCTTCTACACTTTCAGGATAATCAACTTTTCCCATCTCACTTAAGGCCAAGTTTGGCATCCTTAAAAAAATTCAAAAAGTCAAAAAGTCACTATCCTATTTAAGTCACATCATCTTATTTAAGTCACATCACCTCTCTAACACATCACTTCAAACCCAATCCAAATCCAACCCATATTTCTTAAAAAGTCAAAAAGTACACTTATTTAGTATTCCCAAACTTGGCCTAAGTCATTTCTAGTCGTAAGGTGTAAACAGTAGTTGCAACAAACAACGAACACGGAATCCCAATAAATATATGTGTGCTCTGTGTCTGTGTAAGCTATAAGTGCATTATTGTCCAAGCTACACCAGTCTATTGCCCTAGTGCATTATTGGGAATTGCTTTTCCATGGAAGGAACTGCAAAAATAAGGAGGTGCAAGTGAAAAATGTAGTCGTGCTTGGACTAGAGAACAAACTCCACTTAGGTCATATCTAGCCCTTACTCAAATTTGAGTAAAAGCTTTATTTGATATGAATCACTTTAGCGGACAAACTTCCATTTGAGTAAACATTTGAGTCTCCAATGATTTGGGTAAAATTTTGAGTAAAACTGAATTTGGTATAAGTTTGGGTCAAGGAGTGGAGAGTGTTTTGAGTGAATGGACCCAAATTTAAGTTTGATATATATAGGTTTTGAGTCAAGGATTGAAGATGCAAGATAATTTTGAATTTATAGATATGTTCTTATATCTAAAATTTTTATGCTGTGTTTGGTTCGAGGATTTAAGGAGGAATTTGGAAAGGGAAAGGGAAAAGGTGTGTGAAACTACGTGAAATAAAGGTATGTTTTATTCACATTTCACCTTCCTTTTCCATTTCCCTTTCCAAATCTTTCCTCAAATCCCCCAACGAAACACAGTATTAATACTCCCCTTACAACGACTAAAATAAGAACAACACTATGAACACAAATGTATCACTAACATAATATCATAATTCACACACGAACACGCACACACACAGAGCTATTCCAAATACAACACTATTCAATCAATTAGGTACAAAGATTCAGATACATACAAACACTCCCAAAACTTGAAACAAATAAGAAGCACAAAAATTAACCTAAACAACGAGAATCTCCAGAAGAAAGTTTTGCATTGCAACAGTATCGAAATATAAACCGTACCTTGGCCAAGGAAAACTCCTCGTCGGGGACAATTGATAGGTCGGCGGAGGAAGGCTGAGTTGAATCGGCGGCTCTGGTGATGAAAACGTGCCTTAGACGGTGGTGGTAGAGTTTGATAAGAGAGTGGTCTTCACAGGTGAAGAAGCTCTGTCTAATGCGAGAATTGGGATGAGATGTGGAGGAAGGTCGATTCAGAGAGAGAAAATGGGGACCATTGAAGAGACCTAATCGATGCGAGCAGAGGATTGTAGCTCCGCCGCCACGGCCAGAAGAGGCCGTTACAGTTGCTGCTTTTATCGCCATCGCTTCTTCTCTCTGTCTGTCTCGCTGTCTCTCTCTAGAGTGTGGTCTCTCTCTCTATATCCATTGGAGAGTGAACAAGAAGCTGCAGTTTGAAGACCAAACCAAAGGCTCTACTCTCAACAGCCAAAATCCAGATGACGTGCATGTGTTTGGTATATCAGTTAAATAATAATTTAAAATTTGAAATTATTATTATTTTTTTGAAAGTTAAAAAAGTACAAATTGTAATAAAAATATTTAATACAAATTCTCAAAAAAT